>WSTH01000611.1:0-21001 GCA_019616345.1 Ceratobasidium sp. 395
TAAGCGAAACCTAATTAATAATCGTCCATGCTAACCGAGCCAGTGCGCAGCATCGCTTATCGTCGCTTGGGCATACTTGTGAGTCATCCGGGGTATGTTCGGGGGTATATGCCGGGTATCGGCTCACGACATTCTACCCGCAAGTCATTAAGCCCTAGCTTTAACGAAATTGGCAGCCACGCCGATACTAGAAGTCTGTCAGAAACATATCCACGCTGTTTGCTCAAATCACTTACCTGCCGTCGGTGGGATAGGCCAAGTGAGCAGGAAGACTGACGCCCGGGACTGCGCAAAACAAGTCACCAGTATTGCAGAAGCTAGCAATATTCTGAGAGCTCGAACTGCCGTCCCTGGGTGCCAAATCGACGGAGGGCGAGTTGATTGGCCATGGGCTATTGATATTACGAGCTGGGTCACCAAAGACAAGGATTGCCGCCACCTTCGATTTCAGAGTGCTAGAGAGGTTTGTGCCTGTAGTACATTTCCATTCAAGAGTCAGGTTTGATTCGCAGAGATAAGCTGAAAAACACGTACTATGCACAACTAAGGCACCCTTCGAGTACCCGCTCAGAACGAAGCGTTGATTGGGGCACGCAACCGCCTGCGAGGCTAGGTAGCTTGCCGTAATAGCGGCACCGGCGGCGACCGTGACGACATACTCGGCACTCGTGTCATAGGTGATGGATTTGGTAGTCGTGCTATTAACCAACATTAGCACCAAGCCGTATGAATTGTACGATATATGCTCATCGTTACCCTGGGACGGCCGAGGCAAGTGCAGCCGCGAGTGGAGTTCCGACAATGCCGAGTCCAATTTCTGTAGTCCCAGCGATATGCACAAGCTGTAGGCCAGAGCAGGACTGGCGAGGTTTGAGATCGACGGGAGAGCTCATCACCGAGGCGACGACGAAGAGAGGTGCCTGCGTGAGCTGGTATGTCAGTGTTAAACTTGATAAAAATCGAGTTGGAGACGCACGACAAAGTATTTAGCGAACATCTTTAGTAGTCAAGTAAATGCTGAGTAGAATCGGAGAGCACTGGGCTTGAGCAACACTGAGTGCTCATTGTCGAGTTTTATACCGCGACGACCGGTTATGTTCAGCCCCCTGGTTGCCGGTCAGCATCTCTAGTACTAGCACCCAAGGCAATTCTGAGACGCACAAAATAGCTAGTAACCACGACGAAAGGAGCAAGACTACCAAAACTGTGCGGCGCAACGTCAGACACCCTCTCAACCAGCCGGTTGTCAGTTTCATTATGCTCCCGACCGAGTGAGAAGGTGGATCTAACTCGTTCCAAGGTACAGAATCTACCGGGACCAGTTGAAGTATCGAGAAAGCAATTAGCATCACTGCAATTAGGGTATTGCAAGAAGCCGTCTTCTTGATTAGATGATCAAGTGACCCGTGAGATCTTCTTAAAAGGGGATTTATCAAGCTAGCCGATCACTTAGAACAGGTGCGAACGTTATGAACATGTTCTTTCAATAAACCGGGATCAGTAGTCCTCGACACGAATCGAGCCAAGAACAAGTTATGCTGATAGTCCCAAGTGGCCGACTGATCCAACGACTAGACATGGTAGTGCAAAGCCCATTGAGGGGGTATCAAAGAGTGCGAAAATTAGCAGCGAGAGGTAAGTCGAATTCTGTAATATCGTTGGGGTTGTACGTGTGAACCGAGCCTCCCGGAAGGTAATGAGCAGTTCAGAGCCAATATAGTGGGGACGGAGCAAGACGGCCCGCCTCAGTCTAGACATGCCAAGCTCAGAAAACACCCGGTATGCACGGATGTAAAAGTCCTGAAGGTTAGCGTAGTGTGGTCGTAGGGCAATTGATTCTCGAAAAAGCGGATCTAATACGCCAGTCGTGCACGTGACACGGGTTTGGCAGACGCCCAGAGAGGTGGCTACGAGCCACCGCCAGCTCACAACTCATATTGTCTGTTAGGTGACGTCGTATCGTAAGTATAAGTGAGAAACACTCGCCGTTTTACCCGCCCTTGCAAGTTTCCCTTGATGCCTTCAAGGACAGGTAAAACACATATATAGTTACACTTCAGTCA
Source organism: Ceratobasidium sp. 395 (assembly GCA_019616345.1). NCBI lineage: Eukaryota > Fungi > Basidiomycota > Agaricomycetes > Cantharellales > Ceratobasidiaceae > Ceratobasidium > Ceratobasidium sp. 395. The sequence goes on from WSTH01000611.1 coordinate 2,064, forward strand.
CTAGCTGAGTCTTGACGCATCTTATTATTACATCAGATATTACAGAATTAAGACAATTCATGATGCATAGTTCAAAGTCATCGTTATTACACGGCTCTTATTCCTCTCTGGGCTTCGGAACCTTGACGAGCCACGGCAAAGTCATAGCGTTTAAGCGACGCAGCCACTATATTTTGGGAGTATAAGTGTGCGCCCCTTATATTCTAAACAATCAAGTACTAACCAAAGCACCGAATCGTACGGGCTGATCCTGTCCGCTCCACTTATCCTCTAGCTTGATGATTTTACCGTTTTCGTCCAAGTCAATCACAACGGTAGAGTCCATAACCTACAGACAATCATGAGTGATCAACGTGTTACTGAGTATCAAAATACCTACCTTCTTGGTATTAATGAACCGAATTGTATACTCTTGCTTCTGCTCATAAACAATCCGATTTGGGTTCTCGGTCGAGGAGATCACCTTGTACGCCAAGGTACGAGATGTGGGGAACGCTTTTGGCTGTAAGGTTTGGAAGTGAGCGTGATGCGAAATGATGGAGAGCAGGTACGCACCATTCCGTACCACTAACAGTTTATTAGTAATAGAGGTATGTCGGTTAGCTCAATATCAACAATTCATCTGGTCAACTCACCTGAGGCGCATACTGCTTATATCCAATGCATTTGCTCAATGGATCCTCAAAGGTAGCATCCACTCTCCACGAGCGGTGAAAGATGTCTTGACTTGGTTGCGAGCTGAATAGCTATACCAGACACTGACGTCAGCTTGCCCTACCGCGGTCAACCTCATTCTTGTGCTTACGTTCATCACATCCTCAACAATCTGCTTTCGCTTGCCCTCCAAGGGCATTCCACCATTTTGCACTTCGACACCGTTTCCGAGCCTCGAAACTTGTTGAGTCAAAGTACCAGTAGATGTCATGACGGCGCTGAGTACACTCTGGGAAGCAAAAGTTCTAGTAGCGTGCAAATTCAGAAGGGGGATGAGAGTGAGTACGAGTTGACGAGGACGCATGTGGGTTGAGTGAGCGGGGTTTTGAACACAAAGGCAGTTTATATATGCTGCCGCTCGGCCACCGATAGGCCAAAGGTTACGCATGATGCTGCATCCTAGCTCCAGATTGAGGTCATAGTCCCCACGTCATGGCCGCTGCGGGGAACGATCGAGGCAGTGTGGCTGTGCACCAATCGGCGATCCATTTCAAATGAGTTATTTTGTCCAGTAATTAGCTCGAGCATTGGTTCAGGTTGAGTGGTGCATGCAATATAAAAATATGAGCAGAGTTATTCATACGTATACTCCTCCAACTCCAGGCCCAATAATTATGGTTTCTTCTCTTCCTCCTTCCCTCCCTCCTCCTTTTTCGGCGGAGCCATACCCATGAAACCAAGCAAGCTCCCACCAGCCATCTCCTTCATTTGCTTCTCCCTGTCTTCCTCCATCATCTTTTTAAACTTCTCCGAATTGGCAGCCCAGTATGCTTGATCCTCTTGGTATAGCTTCTGGTACTCTTTCCGCCGTTGCTCGAGGAAGGTTAGAGGCGGTTGATCAGTGGGTTGCTAGGTTTATGTAAATTAGTGATACAATCAAAAGGTACGTAGACAACGTACACTCTTAGTGGCTCCACCAAATCCAAACAACCCTCCAATTGCCATATTCCCACCTCCGCTTCGCTTTCGGTTCTTCTCCCAGTCTTCTACAACCTTACGTTTCTGTTCCGCCTCGACAGCCGCATATGCCGTTGGAATGTCCTTCCCTTGGTATGCTTTGAGAATCGGACGAACATCGGCGGGATTGTGAATTGCGATTGCTGCAGGCAAAACCACCGCTTAGAATCACAATGGCGGGTTTAAATCAAAAAGGGACTTACATTCTAAGAACGGAATCAGGCCCACTAGCCCACCCGCTTCACCTCCCGATCCGTCTGCTCGCCATCGTGGAACGATGACTGCATTCTCGGGCTGTAGCGAATACCTTTCAGGATTGGTGTCAATGGCTACCACTTTGGAAAGGTCTCGGTTTAGATATGAAAGATCCTGTAAACCACGAAGTTGTTTAGGGAAAGAGCTAGAATAAGAAATAGTAGTAGTACCTTGACGAGACCATCTTTAGTTGTCCGTGTAGCTTCACGGAACAGTTTGTACATGATGAAAGCGCCAAACGGATCCAGTTTTTCTACGATAGGAATTGCGGTCTAAGGCGTGTGTTAGTTGTAAACATTGTTATAGACGCATCATAACATACGTAGGCAGCTTGAGACGTGAATAACACAATCTCATAAAACTGGGAGAGGTAGCCGAGGAAGTAATCGACCCCGGGACGTTTGGCTGTACGCCATCCATGCTGTCGCTACACATCCAAAAGGTCAGAATGCGCTGAGATATGACGACGAAGCGACCTACATCCCAAGCAGATGTGATAAGTAAGTCGTCGAGCGAAATGAGGAGGGTAAGCGGTCGTTGGTGTGGAGGTGGCAGTGGAGGTGGTAACAGCTCTGTCCATGCAGGCTTATTAAAGTACTATTCTTGCAGAGTAAGTCTTGAATCACAGATGAAGCACCTTGATACTCACATTAAACGCATCCGTAATCCTCGCTTTAGACCTCCCAAAAGTGGATAACTCTTCCTAAATCGAACATCAATCTCGCGACCCGGCGGGCTTCAGAAGTAAGCAGACCAGACTTACACCACCACCAACAGCATGCTTTTCTTCTTCACTCTCCCACTCTCGCCCCATATATACCGCTCCCGCCAACAAACCACCCAAGCCAAATGCAATAGTCCATCTAGCAAACGCCCTCCGTTTCTTCTCAATCGTGCTCAGTGAGTCTTTGGCGGATCTCGCGCCTGTCCTTCCCTCCGATGGCTTGGGAGGCTCAGCATTTGCAGGTGCAGGCGCTTCAATCGGGCTGATGTCCAGTGAAGGCAGGGATTTGGGGGTTAATGGATCTTTTGGATCGGTAGGGTTTGGTGGTGGAGGAGGAGGCGGTGGCGGAGCTGTTATAGATCGAGCTAGTGCGGGGCTTCCATATGGTATTCGTCGTTGAACGAGAGAGCGGGCAACAAGCCGAGGGAGGGACATGGAAGGTGGTGGTCGTCTAAAATCAGAAACCACGTGACTTGTCGGATGATTGTCATCAAAACCTCTTTTTCTAGATGGGGATGCAGCAGTCTGAAATTTCAGGTAGCTCAAATACGATCCATGAAGCTGATAGGATTATAGAATGGGTATAAGAACAATAAAGTTGAACTAGTTTATGATACCGGTATAGCTAGACCATTGTATTAGGAATAAATAGGATGTCAAAAACGATACCCTCCAGCCAGTGCCATGATGTTATTCGGGTCGATTTGTTTTTTGATACTCCTCAATCGATCAAGGTTCGAGCCATAGAGCCTAATGGTACCCCAGATTATTGTGATATTCCAATCTTCGTCAAACGCTGAAGCGAAACACTCACAAGTTCAAATCTTCATCTGCCGCCGCATAATTTCCATACTTGATCTGCTTAGCTCCAGCAACATCCTGTCTTTCAGCTACAGCCTGATTAAGTATAGTCTGGGCGCTCTCTTTAGCCGATCCGATAAAGAAATCATCGTTTGGTTCGGCGATCCAGGACCAGTCGAGGTTAAGAGGCGTCAAGAAGTTGTCGTGAGGATATGCCCCGCCTTTGCTCTTTGCGCTGTAAGTTCTTAAGAAGGGCTCGACCGAGTACGAGATTAGCAGTCCCCCTTGCAGAGCTGCTTTTTGACCCCAGTACTGCGCATGATTGTATCAGTAATATTATTTGTATGATCAAGGCATGCGTACCGTGGTTTCGTTCAAGACCAGATGGAGCAAAGATTTGGTATAGGTCTCTAATGATATAGTGTTGAATGTAGACCTGAATAGCATATGTCAAGCCAGGTAGAATGGGCGTGCGAACTAAACAAACCTGAAGCCGGTGGTTACGTTGGCTGGATTCGACCTTACAAAACTGCTCATACTTCGAGCTGAAACGTCTGACGACGCATTCGCAATAGATGTAAAACGCTCAAATATCCCGGCAGGTGGGTTCGGGCCATCGTAGAACATCAGAAGCGATATACCCGGCTGTCGTACAAGTAATACCCAAAGGTGTTAGAGATCAAGTGAGGATACTGAGAGTGCATATGATTGTGCATATAGGGGGAACTTACCTGTAACAAGGTAAGTGGAGAGATGTAGGTTGAAAGGATAATGGCCGCCTTTGGGTCAGTCACGTTGGCGATAAAATCGACAGTGGCAGCGTTGACGTCCGACAAGTGTTCGTTATACGTTAGTACCCCACCCCACACCTGAGTTTGCGGATACGCCAGCAGTGTAAATCTCGTAACGATTCCAAAGTTGTTAAAACCCCCCTTAGAACAGACAAGTTAGAATTATCATGAGCTCCTATCGAAATAAAAGCATATTACCTTTAGTCCGAAGAACAAATCAGGGTTCGTATCTTCAGTCGCGGTCGTGACGGTACCATTTGGTAGTACAACTTCAAAGGCGACAACGTTATCTATAGCCAGGCTATGATATTCAGCTAGTTAGTCTGGACGCGACAATTAGCTGCGGTATCAGACTAACCCATACTGGTTACTGAGCCAGCTATAGCCTCCGCCAAGGGTGAAGCCGCCTACACCAACCCCAGTGGCGCGTGCGCCTACCACGGTTACGTTATAAGGCTCAAGCGCAGCGTAAACGTCATCCCAAATCTACACCCGCGACTTAATACTAGGGCACTTTTGCACATCTAGAAAGCCAGAACTCACCAAACCCGACCCAATATCAACGGTTCCGACCGATCCATTGGCTGACAATGGGGCTGCATGATAGGTAACCTCACTTAGTTTGAATAACGCGATTTGTACTCCTGGCGTTGAAGAAAACCCTGGATTAGTGGCGTGTCCACCGGAGCGAATTCCAAACGGCGTCGACATCTTGGCCACAATCTGTAGCTAACAGATGGGTTTTGATATATTTAGACATATTACTCGAGTCTACTTAATGTCAAGCTGAGATATGTGGCTTACAATAGCAGAGACATCTGACGCATTGGCAGGCTCAACCACACAAACCGAAGGGTAATCACTTGATGAAGCCCAGTGGCGGTTTCCTTTTATGTATAAAGCGTGGACTATTTGGTTCAACAATTAAGTAAAAATTCTTATTTAGGAGGACAGAAGTGAGAAACTCGACCTGGGTAGTATACGCCCGATACACTTTCCGCAATAGCTTGACAGGTCAAAAAGTATTTATAAACCGGTGGCAACGTGATGTCGAGGCCAGTGCTAGCGACCAGAGCCCCTGCCAGACCCACAAGTGAGGAGGTGCCAAAAATAATAAACAGAAGCGATCTCATCGTGAAAGGAAAAGGATTTGTGTGGTGTTCGGCAAGAGACTGGAGTTTTTACTACCGAAAACGTGTTAAGTCCGGAGGCCTCCGTCGCCGGAACGATATATACAATCCTGGTTCTGAGCGTTTGCTCGTTCCAGAGCTGCTAAAGATTCTAAAGGCGGTTAATATTTTATACGTACGAAGGCGAGCCAGAGCTGCAGTGTTGGCAATCAGAGGTCATGACCTCCTGGCTGACCTAGTGTCAGGAGTCCAGAATTCCCAAATATAGCGTGAGTAGACCTCAGGACCGGGGTCAGCTAACTTAGGGGTCTTGGCCTCTGATTGCCAACACTGGTTGCAAGTCTAAAGGTGACGTACTCGATGAGGCAAGGCGGAGAGAAGAATGATATAACCAGGTGTGGAGCACCCTGCTTAGCGCATGGAACGCCTAGCAGCACTGTTGGAACTTCGGATCGGTTCAAGCTTCTCGTTTCCGTAGGTTGTGGCGTTTGGTGCGACTACAGGCCTGAGAAAGCGGGAGAGAGGATAAATAAATAAAACTTAAAGAAATACTCGATGGCTGTGGTACCGCGTGATACATTATTATAGGTCGCAAGAAACGAGTAGACGATCCATATGGTTCAGCCTGTTGTCGCTCAAAAAGAGTTGAGTGAGATCACTAGACGCTTGCATGACGTCAGCTGCAAGTAGACTACACGTGACCAGCTTTAAGATGATTTCAGCGACCACGCCCAGCCTTAAGCGGAAACGCGGCCCAGAAACAAGCGAGTCGGTGACAGCTGAAGTAGTGGTCCTTGGAGCCTCCTCGTCCACACTCGGGCCCGTGCTAGGTACTTTGATCTTCTCGGGTGATTGTCATCAAGCCGCCCTTTCCACATGAAGATGTAAGAGTCTGAAATTTCCGATAGCTCAAATACGACCCACGAAGCTGGTGGGATTACGAGATGGGTATAAAATGCGATATTATACTAAGTCTTATTAATAGCATAGTGAGACCATCGTATTCGGGAATAAATAGGATGTCAAAGACGGTATCCTCCAGCTAATCCCATGATGTTATTCGGGTCGTATCGTTGTTTTATAATCCTCAGTCCTTTAAGATTTGAGCCGTAGAGCCTGATATTATTCCAAGTTATTGTTGTTACTCTAATTAGCCGTCGAACGCTGAAGCGGAATACTCACGAGATCAAATCTTCATCTGCCGCCGCATAATTCCCGTACTTGATCTGCTTGGCTCCAGCAACATCCTGTCCTTCAGCTACAGCCTGGTCAAGTATTGTCTGGGCGCTCTCTTTGGCCGCCGAGATGAAGAACCTGTCGCTCGGTTCAGCGACCCAGGACCAGTCGAGGTTAAGAGGTGTCAAGAAGTTGTCGTGAGGATATGCCCCGCCTTTGCTCTTTGCGCTGTAAGTTCTTAAGAAGGGCTCGACCGAGTACGAGATCAGAAGTCCCCCTTGCAGAGCTGCTTTTTGACCCCAGTACTGCGCATGATTGTGTCAACAATATTACTGGTATGATCAAGCCTATGCGTACCATAGTTTGGTTCAGGACCAGGTCAAGCAGAGAGTTGGAATAGGTCTCTAATGATATAGTGTTGAACGCAGTTCTGAGTGCTATATGTCAAACTAGGTAAGACGAGCGCACGAACTAAACAAACCTGAAGCCGGCGGTCCCATTCGCTGGATTCGCCCTTACAAAGTTAGTCATGCTTCGGGTTGAAACGTCTGACGACACATTCGCAATAGATGTAAAACGCTCAAATATACCGGCAGGCGGATTCGGGCCATCGTAGAACATTAGGAGTGATATACCCGGCTGTCGCACAAACAGTACGTACCCAAAGATACCAGGGATCAAGCGAGCACATTGTGAGCATATATAGTCGTACACATCAGGGGGACTTACCTGTAACAGATTGAGTGGAGAGATGTAAGGTGACATGATAATGGCCGCCTTTGGGTCAGTCACGTTGGCGATAAAATCGACAGTGGCAGCGTTGACGTCCGACAAGTGTTCGTTATACGTCAACACCCCGCCCCAAACCTGAGTTTGCGGATACGCCAATAGCGTGAATTTCGTAACGATTCCAAAGTTGTTGAAACCCCCCTTAGAACGCATACATCAGACTTATTGTGAGGCCTTATCGAAACAAACAGATACTACCTTTAATCCAAAGAATAGATCGGAGTTGGTAGTATTGGTCGCAGTCGTGACGGTACCGTTGGGCAGTACAACTTCAAAGGCGACAACGGTGTCTATCGTCAAGCTATGACGCTCAACTGATTAGTCCGGAGACGACAATGAATGGTGACATGAGACTAACCCATACTGGTTACTGAGCCAGCTATAACCTCCGCCAAGGGTGAAGCCGCCTACACCGATCCCAGTGGCGCGTCCGCCTACCACAGTTACATTATAAGGCTCAAGCGCAGCATAAACGTCATCCCAAATCTACACCCGCGACTTAAATAGTACTAGGGCACTTTTACATATCTAGAAAGCCAGAACTCACCAAACCCGACCCAATATCAACGGTCCCAACCGATCCATCGGCCGACAATGGGGCGGCATGGTAGGTAACCTCACTTAGTTTGAATAACGCGATTTGTACTCCTGGTGTTGAAGAAAAGCCTGGATTAGTGGCGTGTCCTCCAGAGCGGATCCCAAACGGTGTCGACGTCTTGGCTACAATCTGCAGCTAATAGGAGTATTTTTAGGGGTTTAGGAACATTACTGCTTGGTAGCAAGAGAAACATAGCTTACAATGGCAGAGACATCTGATGCATTGGAAGGCTCAACTACACATACCGAAGGGTGGTCACTTGACGAAGCCCAGTGGCGATTTCCTTTTATGTATAAAGGATGGGCTATTTGGTTCAAGCGTTAAGAGTTCAAGCCAAATTCAGTAGTAGCGATAGAAACTCCGACCTGGGTAATATACGCCTGACACGTTCTTCGCAATAGCTTGACAGGTCGAAAAATACTTATGAATCGGTGGTAGCGTGATATTGAGCTCGGTGTCGATGTCAAGAGCTCCCGTTAGACTGGCGAATGAGGAGATGCCGAAAACAGCAAGCGCGAGTGATCTCATCGTGAAAGGAGAGGAATTCATGTGGTGTTCAGTGCGAGGTTGGGGCTTTTATTGTCGAGAACGTGTTGGTTCTAGGGACCTCGGTCGCCGCCACAGTGACGTGACCTTAATCCTGTGCGTTCGCTCGTTCCACAGCTACTGATTTTTTTTCCCTAAAAAAGGTGGTAAATACCTTGCACAGAAGTGAGTTGGAAGTCCATAACTAACGCACCCAGCGAGGCAGAGGAATGATGCAATCAATCGTGGAACATGTTTGACGCATGGAATGCCTGACAGCGAGCTAAGAAGCGCCGAAGACTCAGCACTGCTTGGAGTGTTCTGATGATCGGTTTACGATTCCCGTCCCATAGATCATAGGTGTTTGCAGGTGTGACTCTGGGACTGAGAAAGCGGACATAGAATACATAAATAAAACGCAAGGAAATTCGCAAGAAAACTGTTTAGACTAGCTACATGATTTAGCCTGTTGTCGCTCGAAAAGAGTCGAACTAGACACCAGGCGCTTATATGACGTCAGCAGGTGATGTGCACGTGACCGGCTATAAGATAATTTCAACGACCATGTCCGGCCTCAAACGGAAACGCGCCGGCGCAGAAACAAGCGAGTCGGTGACTACAGCTAAAGTAGTGGTCCTCGAGGCCTCTTCATCTAAACTTGGTCCTGTGCTAGGTACTTCAATACCCGTATCGAAATTTTACTTCTTCTGACCAAGAATAGCCCATTTCCCCTCACTCGCCCCTCCTGAGAAAACTCCTGCTTATATATACGGCTCTAATGCGCGCGCTATCGATAAAACAAAAGGATCTAGCATACTTGTAGCCGAAACTCCGCAGATTGAGTATGTGAGCACGAACCAGGACCAGGCTGCTGATGGCACAGGATACACTTGCCAGTTTGTATATTTGCTATATTTCATTGAGATATTTTCTTACTTTAGCACATTTAGATACTTGGTTGCCGTACACGACCGCAAAAACAACACAGTTACCTTCCGCCCCGCTCCGCTTTATGACCTTACACGGACTGTCAAGGCTCTCAAGAACATTGAGCCTCAGGCAGTATCCCAGGCACAGCGAGCGCAGGCTCGCAACGTCTTGGGAGAGGCGTTTGGTACTAAGAAAGCCAAAGCTGCAATAAGAGCAGCAGAGAGGAATAGGGTTGACGTCGCAGCAATGAAGGATGTACAGGACTTTGTTGTGGAAAGCGTTAGGGACGGGACCAGTGCTCTTCCGACCAAAGGTCAGACCTTTCTTATCCTATTCGTGATTGGCCATCTAAGCTCCCTGACAGATGAAGTTGTGGAAGCTTCTCTCTCGACGCGACTAATCCCCACTCCCAATACTGCCGCAACAACGCCCGCCGAAGCTTATCCGCTCTCCAACATCGTTCCCTCGTCCGAGCTCGAATCTATATCGATCCAACCGTTTATATCCGCTTCGACGTCTCAGGAACGCCGTGCTCTGCTGCCATTCCGCCATAGCACTTGGCTGAACCACCGCTTGACTCAAATGTTCGTAGCAAACGAGTCCATTAGTAAAACCAAACTGTGAGTGGCCCTACAGTACACAGTCTAATTTAAAATATTGAGACTTTCCAGCAAATCCCTAATCTACGCGTCCATACTTCTTGCGTTCCGTAACACAGCTGGCTTTACGCTTTCCAAGGCTAATACGGATCCCCGTGCAGCCCTTCGGGAAAAACTTGACTCAGCGATGGTACCCGACTCCGTGTTCGACGGATTTATGGAAAGGTTTACGGAGACCGCCCGGGGAGGACGGTGAGTTGAGCCCTTTGACAAACAGCTCAGGACTTCCACCCACTGGCCGCTTCCTACGTTTCTATTCCGCTCATTTAGCTAACCATGTCTTCTCCATTGTTTCGTCTACAGCCCAGCCGTCACTGGTCAAACAGAAACTAAGCTTTTCACATATTTTCTTGCACTCTGTCTACGTATCGACTCATACTCCGTACTCATCGGCACACTCGCTACCGACTTGAAACTCACGCCTGCCAAGTATGTGTTCTCCAGCTGGTTCCTATATGTGAAGTCGCAAATTTACCGTAACTCATAGATTGGCCACGTACTTCAAATCCCTAGGATGCAAAGTTCAGGGTACAGGCGACGAGAAGCGAGCTGTTTTAACAGTACCGCTTACATTCCCAAAACCAAAATCGCCCCTAAAGCGAGGTGGAAAGTAGGCCTGTAAATCACCCGGACTCACCTTGATTGTTTGGGATGCCACTGTTAGTCCTTTTGAATATCTAGAGAATTCGGTGTGTACATATTTAAACTCGCTATTCCCTCCGTATCTGTTGAAAGGCTACTCTACAAACTCTACAATTGCAAATCTACAACAATTCAAATCGAACTTCACTCCTTCCCTTAACAGGGACCGTAATTCGTTTCCCCTTTGGTAACCTCTCCGTCTCAACCTCGACGGTCTGTTCCTCTCCTTTCACACCCTTATCGTCGACCAAAGCTACGCCTATCTGCCCAATCTTCACGCCAATGCCAGTCCAAATGCCAAGCGTCCCGCTGCTCCTGACGCTCACGTGATACGCCCCGCCCTTCAGCTCGGCCTTTTCCACCCCACGCGCAGACAAGCATTTGTCTATCAACCCTAAGCATGCAAGCTCCTTCTCTTGCTCGATAGACGCCACGGTTATAGTAGCCCAGCCAAGCACGTCTAGGTCGAGCCGGACGGGAGGAGCAGGGTGAACGGGATTGGAGTTCCCATACACGATTGTACGAGAACCGTTGGATGGGTTACTGGACTGGATATAAAGGATCACTGGTGGTAAATGTGATCTGGGTGGGAGAGCCAGCGCTTGGGCTATGTCTGGAGGGGTGATGAAATCTACCACCTATGCACCATCTCTTTAGAAGAGTAGATCGAGATTAGGCAGGGCAGCTCACCTTTCCGTGCCACGATCGGACATTCCACATCCCAATCGTGTTGTTCACGTAGACTTTAAGCCCCTTCCCAGTTCCACCTTCTCCAATCGCGGGATCGAACACATCATCAAGAACAGTGAACGGTTGTGAGGCCTGGATAACGAGGCTGGGAGATGAAGAGGCGGGGGAGGTATTTCCAACGATTTTATGTAGGATTTCTTGGTTGGACTTTAACGGTGTGTCTGTCAAGTTCAAACAGTTTTCAGTGAGAAACTATTGTAAGCATACAAATACAACACACCTGTGATTGATACCGGGCCTGTACCAAAAACACGGAACGATGCGTGGAAAGCGCCCTACAGCAGCTTCAGCATAGTGCACCAGGGTAGTCGCATATAGTTATAGTACCTGAGCTAGACCCGCATATGAATCGTTTACGACACCTTGAGGAGAGATGTATGCGTGCGTTTGAAACTGTGAAGAGTGATTCGGAAATCATGAGTATTATGACTGAAATGTAAGGAAGCCAACCCACCATATCAAAGTCGGGATACACATCTAGGTTGTTCAAAAGGAGCGCATTCAGCCTACAATAAAGATGTACCCTGAGTAGTCTTCGACAAGATTCACGACCCTTCGACGTACACGTTGGCAAAAACGTGGTATTGATGAGAATCAGCTGCGTGGGGGAAGTCTGATATCGATTGAGGTGAGTATATGCGCTTTAGTCCAACGACAACAATAGCCTATTGACTCACAATCATCGCTACTTCTAGCTACGCGTTTGAGGCCGTCCCCTCCTAGTCCCACTTCTCCCAGCAAGAGCTTCGGGGACATTTCCATGCACCAAATCACGTTCTCCTCCCCAAATGCCTCACGAGCAGCTTCCTTGACCGCGCGAACATACGCTCCCTGTAGTTCGGATATATTCACCGAATCTCCCGAGATCTCCGTCCACGGGCCCGCGAAGGAGGCCTCGACCGCCGAGTTGATATGATCTATCGATGCCATGTTATCGCATTTCGTGAACGTAATACCTGCTGCGCGAAGCACAGAGTAGTAGTCTCGGAAGAATGCCCCAATTGAATCGGGGTGAGGGATGTAAGCTGTACCCCAGGTTTGTTAGCACCATGAGGACTTCCAGATGAAGGATATCTACGTACATTGGAACCCAGCTGGCTCGGTAGGGCCAGGGTATCCGTCTTTCGTTACTTTTACCAGCCTGTATTGGCTCGCGAACTTGTCCGTATCTACGCCCGACCAGTAGCCTTGAATAGTGTGCCAAACGCCGACATCGCGTACGCCGTACTTTTCTTTCGCGATTTTGACGACTTCAGCAAGATTCTTGTATCCATCTAGGAAGGAAATAGCGCAGTCAAAAGACTGAAGAGTTCTGAAAGAGTTCACGTCTTGCCAAGAGTCGTCAATTAGCAGTTTAGCCGGTCGCACGCCGAGAGAATGAAGGTGTTCCAGGGTTTCAAACACCGATTTTGCACAGGTAGGCGTCGGGGGCTGAAGCGAGTTCCAAGTACAGCTAGAAATAAAGACGTGAGAAGGTGAACAATTGGCCAACACCTCATAACTTACTAAGTTAGATTGTTTTCGGACAACGTAGATACCCCGGAAGCACTATCGGATTTGCCTAGGATAGATCGAGCGTACTCCACCGAATTTTTCAGGGCAAGATTAAGATTAGAGGCAATAGCAGCAACGACTTTGCCAGAAGTTGTAGGCAAGATATGTTCAAGGCGTAGGAAGATCGAACCTTTCTCGTCCTCGTGCATCGGTCCACGGAGCGTGCTCACATATGAAGCGGTGGTAAGGGGGAGCACGACTAGTACGTGACTCGAGCTGCGAAGAGCAAGAACCTGGGTATCTGTATCGGCCGGAAGTGAATGCGACTGGCGAGCGAATAGCCAATAGCACCTGAAAATCAAAACTTAGTGCCGCCCTTTAGCTACGCTGACACTATAGATGCTTACTTCTCTCTTGTCAGCCGTAGGCTGCCAGTGACATCTGTAGGAGTCCCAAGACTGAAAGTATAAACGGAACCAGACACGTAAGCGGCTTTCTCAGAATTGAAAGACAGGTCGTAGACATGGACGTTTTCAGCTGAGGATGCAACTTTGACTGTAGCGCCAGAGCTTGCAATGTCAGGAAAATATTCGCCCAGCTGTTCCATGTCAATAAAGACTATGTTTACTGCTTGGTAGAGGGTTGGGTTGCGGTGGTGGTCGTGATTGATTCGATGGTTGATAAGTAACAAAATATGTACATACCACTTTGTAAGATCGAGCCTCGAGTAGACCGCGAGGTTGAATTTCAAATACGAACTCACCCAAGACAAGTAAAAGGGTCACCCAACCAAAGGGTTGATTCAAAAATGAATTCATATTTTCAGGTTAAAAGGCGCATATAGCCAGTATCATGGGTGTCCCTACGCAACCTTCACCATAGGCGGGGTCAGCGAGTCTCGCAGTTTATCAGGTGCCACGTTGATATGTTCAGAGTCAACCGGTACCCCGGTTTTCGCTGAGTGCTCCCTCATACCTAGCACTATGTAAGTAATTGAATTCAGTCTACCCAAGAATCGACTCACGCTCAAGCTCCTCCGCAAGCAGTTTGCTCTGAATATCCAGCCGTTTTGGTACGATCTTCTGTCTAGGGGCCGTAGGTACAAAGTCCAGTTTGTCCACTCCAAGCTCCTTAAGCGTCTTGAGCTCAACCAAGGAGAATTCGGCAGGATTCTTTCGGTTGAAGTCGAAAGGCTCTTTAAGGGATACAGGAGGGTTGGTGATTAGGCGCGGAGCTCGTGTGTGATTCTTGGATGCCGAATGGAGCATGAGTGGATGTAGGAGAATCACGTCTCCGCGATCTGAAAAGGAATACACGGATTAAACCTCTATAACAAACATGAGTCGGTGCAGTATATACCTCCCGTCATTTCCGTGAAAATATTGCACTCGTTCATCCGGGCGAGAAAATCGAACTTACCCTCTCCTGGGCCAAGTCCTGGTTGAACACCTTCCGGGTGGTCCCTTAGCCAGCGTGCTATGACTCCTGCTCCGTCCTCAGCGATATAGGTCCCACCTCCACGGGGCTAAGAAGCGATCAAGTAATTCATGCAGTTTTCGAGACCAAACTAACTAGGACTTGCATACCTTTATATCGCTGTAGAGCGGTATAATCAATAATCCCTGCTCCGGAGAGTCGAGGAAGTGCAGGAAGAAATCACCATCGCAGTGCCTATATGCGTTCAATCTATGAGCAGCTTGAAACAAACGCATATACTAAGGGTACAAACCAGTTGTCCAGCTCGCGCGGAGAAATACTCTCATTTTCCCATTTATCCAGTCCCATGTTGGTTATCAATCCTACCCGTCATCGTTAGCTAAATATTTTGTAAGTCCATTCATACTTACCATCCCGCCATTCCTTGCAATGATCCGCTATCCGCTCTTCACCCCCCACGATTTCACAAATGGCGCCCCATGCAGCGGGAGCGACGTCTTTAGCCAGAGCGCGGCGGTGCCAAGGTTGGTGAACCCTCTCACTCGACCAGGTTGATTTATTGTTGGGATCAACTCCCAAGCGAACCCAAACGTCGTGTGTTACACGCTCGATCCATTCCTCCTTCAGGGCAGATATAGTCAATTGAATGGTTCGCGTCAACGAAGTAGGGTACCTTTAAGGCTTGTTTAATTACAACGTAGCCATGATTCATGAAAAAATCGACTTGTTCTTCTATTGGTATTGTTGTTGAAAGCATGGTCAGTTTCCGCTCCCAGGGCTATTCATCGTACGTACTAGTCAAATACTTGTATTCACGAGACATTATCGTTGGGCTTTCCGAAGGTGATTGGTTCTCGCCCACTGCCAAGCTGGTGAGAAGATGAAGAGAAGTGCTACGAATGAGTCCTGTTATATATGCGTTCGGAGATTATACGGAGATTGTTCCATACCTGGTGTAACCTCCGACTACGACCCGTTCCATTCAGTCATGTATGCGCTCATCTCCTGCCGGGCGTGCCGAAGCAGCGATCGGCATCAGTCAGCCATCCAGTGCAGAAATAAATAGATCTACGATGATCGACCACCGCGGCTTATGTAGCCTCCATCTCCGGCCTCACAGCTCAGGACATTGGCAAAAATAACGAATGTGGTTTCAGTGCCGATAGGCGAGTCGGTTCCATGTAAGACGTGTAAGCTGCTAGTTCCGGTAATGCGTCAAATTTTATGTGTGGCATGGTCTGCTCTGGAAAGCGACTTAAATATGAGATCGGGAAAATTCCCGCCGGGTCAAAACTCACCGAAAGCATCTGGGCCACAACCTCGAGGAAATCGGGATCTTTTTTTCCCCAGACCTCTCCCATAATAAGCTGGGGTCCCTTTTCTTCCTCTTTTTCTCTCGTTCTGTCTCCTTTACTCTCTCTTCTCTGTCAGTATAGCTAGATTAATTAGTCTACTTTTCGTACGTAGTAGCCCCTCGCGCCTTCTTTCCGTCCTTAGACCATGACCCCTGAGATAAGTGCCTTACGCCTCCTCATCTTCTGCATCGTAGTTTTTCCTTTATCTTCACTCTCACCCATAACTTCATGTAATATCGTACCATAGGGCTCTGCCCCGCCGCGACAATAAACGCGCGATTCAAAAAAAAAAAAAGCCGGGGTCCCGCCACCCAGTGCATAAATCAATAGATCTGCGATGATCGACCACAGCTCAGCCTCTTCACGGTTCAGGGCACTGTCGTCAAGACATTCTTCGAAAATTCCTACATGCATGTCGGATGTAGTACAGTAGCCGATACCAAAGTCAGTTCCATGTAAGGCGTTCAAGCTGCTGATTCCAGTAAGCGTTGAATAGACCTTTGTGTGGTTGTCGCTCGGCATAATGCCATGAAAAAGCCCGATTCACATGGCGATGACTACCGCACGTGGGATGGGCGCTAAGCTTAAAATCTCCACCCAGCCTCTCCTGGTTTGTTTTACCCTGCCACCGCCATACTCTGCCCGTCATGTCTCTATAAGTTAGAGACGCGGGTTCCACTCTCTCCAACGTCGACTATCTATGCCAGTCTATACCCCGCTCAGGACAACCAGAAGTATGCGCGTTTTCGCATCGCTTGGAGTGCAAACTCCATTCGATCCAACATGTAGTCTTGTGACATCACATGTCTTTTCTCCTGGGACACTCGCTGTAATACGATCGTCTTTGGCAATATACTCGCTAGTCGCTCTAGTCGTCAACATTGTATACCAGGCCGTCGCGATTGATACCATTGATAGGTGAGTCTGCCCTGGGTCTGGTCTTTGGGTTAGCGAGATGTTGACATGTGATTTAGCTTCTTCTCGTACTTCACCAATCTTTCCTATATAGGGCTTTGCTCCTATATGTGCGCTGCCTCGGTGCAAACCGTAGCCTATGCCCGTCGTGTTTGCCGTTTCCATACCCAATCGACCGCTCGGTATGAATACCCTCTACAAAAATGGCCGCGATTCTTCCAGTTTCTGCATATTCTCCTTTGGTCTACGGTCACTACATTTCGTACGTATCGATAACGGAGCTTTGAGGATATGGTGCTAACGCTACCGTCAGCTTTCATCGTTACCGTGGTGTACTGGGTACTGTTGGCGGGCTCTTCGACGTTTGCGTCACGTTATTCAAGTAAGCAGTCTTCTTGATAGAAATGGCAGCCGGTCCGAATTCCTTTATGCAGGCTGGAATAACATCACCGTGCATGCGATGAATTCGGGCTTTGCACTGTTCGAAGTGTTGTTTACTCGCGCAGGTCCGATGCCATGGACACACATACCCTTCCTAGTCCTCTTTTTGGGCGGATACCTAGGTGTTGCCTATATCACGCATGCTACTCAGGGGTTCTATAGTAAGTAATTTTAGACCTTCCACACCAATACGGATGCTTATGCGAGATTTATCATCAAGCCTACTCCTTCCTTGACCCGAAGAAACAAGGAGCCACGTTGGCGGCCTACATTGTCGGAATTGCTGCTGCAGCAGTGGTACTATTCAGCATTGTCTGGTGTATATGCTGGGTACGCAATCGTATCTGGAGACGAAGCGAGTTGGAAAAATATGGGCCTCGGGATGTATCGAGCGATGAGGTGCCCATGCGCGAGACCTATCGCGGCAAGGCGTGATGCACTTCAATACCCTAATTTTATTCTTTTTCGAGGGACTTTTGTACGGTCGTTTGATAATTACATGTTGGTGTGCCTAGTTTCTTCTATTTGCGGGACCAAGAACCAGGCACCTTAATGCTTATGCATATCAGAAGGACAAAGACACTCATTCGACCTACTATCTGGTGGACCTTTTCTCCAACTTCTGTGTTACGCGGACTCTTCGATATCTCGGTTAAGGCTTCGACCCACAAATATGTTTGTTTTTCTTGAATTTGTTTGACCTTGAATTGGGAAGTTCAGGGTCTCGATGTCGAACTAAAGTCAATGGCCGCCGTCGTCCGGTATAAAGAGCCGGGCCTCCTATTCTGCCGCCCTTTCCACCCACCATCCTCTCAGCCTTCACGACTCCAAGACTCGCCCTCATAATTATCGTTTACCTCACGGAGCTTCTGGTTTACAACGCCTATCATGCCTTCCGGAAGAGGATATACTTATACCGGTTCTGGTACCAACTCTCAGGTACGACATCATCTTCCGTCTGCGTATCTCCATGTTGAAAAGGCACTCTAGGGAAACCACTATTGCAATCGTGACTATGGCCCTTCCGCCCCGAACCAAAACTCGTACCACTATAGGTACGTAACGACCATTCCGAACACGGTCTGTATTTTCATTCGGTGCTGACGAAAATGTTTGAATTAGTAATACCAACGGGAGCTACTACTATAATAACCCCGACGGGTCTACGTGTGCGTATTTTCGTTGTCCGTGTTTGATAAATCTTTAAACCGACTTGATTCGTTTTGATTAGATTACAACAGCGGTAGTGGATACGTAAACTACACTAACCCCAATGGTGGGGGATTCACGGAAAGAAATGGAAATCGGAACCGCAAGTAAAGCGCTACTGAGCTCCAGTCGGACATTTTCTTAAGGCTCTTGGCATACTCGGCGCCCAATGTAATACTTGATCCATGCAGGGTTGAATAGCACTTTTCCTTCCATCCTGTTTACAATTCATCGATGAAGATGTGATTATGAAACCTACGCGGTTTTAGATTGCATCTGTTATGCAGACGAAGTTCGTACTGCCTGTCCATGGTCGAAGATTTGCTTTCAGTTCACGGTTTTACTGTGAACCCGAAGAGGAGCAGTTCTGTAACCCTCGGAGCCGCAGTCCCGTCACTAGCAGCCTTTCGACAGCTCACTTCGTCTGCTTTTCGGTTTGAGCGTTGAAGTTCCCGCGACGCCGCGTCCAGCGTTCATTCTGTGCGCGATGGTGCTAATGCGGAGAAAGTTACAATCCGACAGCCACCACTTTGATCTGCATTCGAAGGCACTCGTATGATTGACTGGCGGCCCTTATCTTAACGTCTGAAAATACTATGCGCAGACGTAGGGAACACTAAGTCAAGATGAACATGCCGTACCGGTA
>WSTH01000612.1:0-20987 GCA_019616345.1 Ceratobasidium sp. 395
GTGTTATCTGGTGTAACCCGTGTAATCACGGCGTTACCCTTCCCCCTGATTTAATTACACCAAAGATTTTTGCTGAGTAGCTGCCACTTCCAAACACGGCAGCGACGTACATGAGCCGCCATCTCAAAAAGGTGGTGCGTCCGTCCTCTTAGTTAAATTTCAGCATCTTGAACCCTGTCTTAAATTTACACATTTACCTCCTTTTCCGGCGATTGTGGGAATCTCACATCCCGGATGTTGAAATTCAGGTAATCCGGCTCATCAAGAGTACGTGCTTATTGCTATTGTATCTACTTCTCTGTTTTGACATACCCGTATAGAACGCTGTTAGAAGGGCCCCAGGCAAATACGGACTGCAGCTCTACAACACGAACGACAAGGTCAAAATAGCCGTGAACCAGTTCATCAGTAAGGAAGCTCATCAGGCCGCCGATCAGCAAAACCACCGCTACACTGTGAACACTACATGGTACTGTGTAGTACCACGAAGTGTCGTACAGTGGGTGTAGCGTCCGCAATCCTTTACCTACTACCCAGTAGGCCAATTAATACCAGGTTACTGCCAGATCACTACCTTACTCTGTGCTGACACTACCAGATTAACGACTCACTATAGGTCCGGGGCCTACACTGGTTGATTTTACACTGCCGCTTACTGTATTCCACTACTAACTGATACTTGGACAGTACCAGGGCTTTTTGCTTAATCTGTAGTGCTCACGGTAGTTGTAAGAAAATGTATATATATTAGAAACTAAGTAGTATACATATCAAGGCTAAAAAAAACATTAAGACGCCGAAGCGCGTACGAGATTGTCCGTGCTCAGTCAAATCGCTTCCAACGGCAGCAATAGTTCGGACGTGGGCGAATGAGTGGGCGGAAAAACAAGGGAGGGGGGTGATCAACATGCGCCGGCAGCGCGGGGGTGAATGTCCACGCTCCCACGCACGCACGCGCACTCGCAGCATCTGCAGGAGCGCACGCCCGCTCAAACGCACGCACCTAATCACCCTAGCCCCACACACGACTATGGCGTGGAGCGGGGTATTTGGGCGACGGGGAACTGGGACGGGGGCGGGGGGTCAACAGCGAGGGCGGAGACACGGACGCACGGCACCCGAACGCGCGCCCAATACCAATACGCGGTCAGTCACGCACGAATCACCGCGCAGAGCCGCGGTGCGCGCAGCGCATGTGGTTGGACGTCACGGTGCTCGGCTGGTGCGAGCGTGGGTGGACGAGGCGAGAGTAGGTGGCGGGCGGGTCGGGTGATGGCGCGCTGCGGGATCGGGGCGTGGGCGGCTAGGTCGTACGAGCACAAGGCGGGCGAGCGAGGACGGGCGTGCACACGGACGGGCGGACAGGGGCAGGGACGGCCAGTGCGACCGCGCACGGCCGTGGTGGCGACGTTCGACAGAAGAGTAGGAGGTAGGGCTGGCGCGGGTGTAGGCGTGGACGCGGTCAACGGGAGCGCAAAAGCGGTGGCGCTGGGCTCAGTTTGTTGCCAGGGAGAGGCGGATCACAGAGGCGGGTTGGCGCGGTCGTGGGCCGTTGCGTGCGTGCGCGTGCAGGCGAGCGCAGGCATCGGAGCCGGCAGCGGCGGCGATCAGCGGCGGCCAAGTCGTAGCGGAAAAAAAAAGACCCACAGCTTCGCCACCCGCGACGAGTGCGGGGGCGAACGGGATGAACGCGGACGTACACGAGTCAACACACTCGTGTGACGTGGCCCGTTACGTGTTCGGTTTGTCAGCACTCAGCTAAGCGCCGGGGCACTTGGGCGATTTTTTCGAGTGCCTTGGGCCAGCCCTAAACTGGGGCTGTGCTAACCAAAACCGGGCACAAGTGAGTAAAACTCACCGGCACCCATGGAAACTGCAGTAAAATACCAACATGTATATACCGTTCGATGCGCAAAAATGCGCTGAATCTAATGAAGCTATTCGCGTACCGTCAAACTCATTGCGCAAGGATATATGAGAGAAACAAGTGGCATATAGCTCTTACCAGTTGCCCCATACATATGTATGCAACACTTAAATATAGTGTACCACAGTGCAACATAATCATAGTAGTGTAATACATCTCTACTGCAGTGTTGGCAGCTCAAATTATATGCCGCAGTCAGAGAGGTCTTTGGCAGTAGTAGTTGGTAGTCGTGGTAGTGTTCGCACAGTGGTTTGCAGTGCTCATGACACTGCGCAGGAAAAGATGGTTTTGCTGATCTGAGTGCCGTGGCTC
The DNA here is from genome assembly GCA_019616345.1 of Ceratobasidium sp. 395. Lineage (NCBI taxonomy): Eukaryota > Fungi > Basidiomycota > Agaricomycetes > Cantharellales > Ceratobasidiaceae > Ceratobasidium > Ceratobasidium sp. 395. The sequence goes on from WSTH01000612.1 coordinate 2,240, forward strand.
GCTTCGTAAATTTGTGAGTGCCTCTCGTTTCCGTTGACCTTGCTCTTATCCATCTAATCCAGGTGTTTGCCGAGACTGTTAAAGGCCGAGTCCTTTCTACGGCTGCAAGTGAGATCTGTGAGATCTTGGGAGCTGACGATTCGGAACCGACGCCGAAATATGTTCTTGCTCACATCGCTCAACTCGTATGCCATCTGTCTCTATCCAAGTACCTTCACTGATCTGCTATTATAATACCATAGCGTATCATCGCACATCGTATTATCATCGATATTCAAGCTAAGGAGCAGGCAGACCAGCAGACCAGCTCCAACGCTCCGAGCACGAGTGCGAGTGCGGGCACGAACGCAAACGCAAACGCAAACGCAAATGCCAAGAAAAGCACCGTGAAGAAAGCGCCGCGGAAGCCTCGCAACGACACCGGTTTCTGGTTCGAAGTTGACAAGCTCTTCGCTGAGCTTACGGAGGTCCACGGAGTGGAATACAAGGGCCGCGGCTGGGAAAAGTAAGTTGTTTATTACGATCGATACACACACATTGCCAACACGACCTCACTTCTAGGTGGGAAGACGATGTTATCAAGGCCGACGGCGATATTTTTACCGGCGTTAGCGAATTTCCGGGCGAGGCGCCGTTCAGTTTCATGGATGACGATGAAGAATAGGTTCGATGTCGCGGCTTGCGTCTCCGTGTGTGATTGACTGATCTGATTGACCTCATACTGTACCATTATGACTTCGGGTGTGTTCCGGATGGCTTGGTTGCTCGGTTGACTGAATGACTGACTGGATTGACATATATTATTAACTAACAATACATATATATATCGCGTCTTGGTTCATCCATCAGGCCTGGCGCGTCCACGGATCGGCGCTTCGACGTCGAAAAAAAGGGTCTGGCGAGGTTGGAGGACACAGCAGGCGTAAAAAAAAGCGTGTAGGAGCGTGGGATGTAAAACTAACAATAAATCTATATTATGCCTTGGTTCATCCACGTGACTGAAGCGACGCCAAATTGGACATCCGCTCGGATGGAATCGAGGACCGCGGTCTGTTGGGCCAGGCCTTGGGGGCCAACTGGGCGGCCAGCTGGGTCCCAAAAGTTAAGGTACCACCTGGAGCCCAGATGATTGTCATCTGGATCCCAGCGGTTTCGCTAATTAGCTGGCCGGCAGGTGACCGGCCGGTAGCAGTGTACCACAAGCACGCAGAATAGCGCCAAAAATTGACATCCAAGATATCATACACTATTCACCTCGCTGAAGATAGGCTAATAATTCAACCGCGCACAACATGTACTCAAGCAAAAGGTTAATGGAGCATGTTCTAGTGAGTCACATTAGTAAAGGTGCCGTGAAGAATGTACGAATTCTCACTCGTCCCGTGATATTTGCTCTGCGATGACCGACTGCTTGCAACATCATCCCCTATGCACCATCGTGAATTAAGGTTAGAATATATGCACCTCCAGATTAATGCACGTACACAATCATTTCGTTAAACCGCCCCCGGTAGCCTCGATAACCCTGTGGGCAGCCTTGCCTGAGACGCCGCTAGCATCCAAACCAGCGCTATCACTGACGTCAACATGGACGCCCCCCGTGCCCGCACCAGCTTCCGCGTTGTCTTGAAGCCCAGCGGAGAGCGGTGGGTTGGGGGCCTTGCCTGAGACGCCGCTAGCATCCAAACCAGCGCTATCACTGACGTCAACGTGGACGCCCCCCGTGCCTGCACTAGCTCCCGCGCTGCCGTGGAACCCAGCGGAGGGCGGTGGGTTGGGGGCCTTGCCTGAGACGCCGCTAGCATCCAAACCAGCACTATCACTGACGTCAACATGCAGGACGCCCCCCGTGCCTGCACTAGCTCCCGCGCTGCCTTGAACCCCACCGGGGGATGAAACGGCAAGGGCAGCACCAACGGCCCCACTAACGGGGTACGGAGCAGCCACGACAAAGGCCAGGTACAAAGTAACATATGGACAATACTTGAGTAACATGGTGGTTTTGGTAAGTGGGGACGTAGAACGTATTTAATGGATGGGACGGTGAGGTAAAAGGTGGGTGAGCTAGGTCTTTAAGTACCACATAACCCGGATGTTTTGAAATACCGTAGACTTGCTCAACTGGGCTAATCCGTCTTGGAAGTCGTACGAGGGCGCATTGTTTCGCTGCGAGCTTCTTTGCGAGCTTCGTAATGATAGGCCGCACGTTTAGCTGACGGGTGATCGGATGACCCGGGATGTTGGCGGCCATAGAGCTGCATCCGACATTTATGAGATCAGTGGCTGGCGCAATATTCCCTATCTGAGCCGCGGCCGAAGCGTCTGACCAATGCTTGAACTGCACTGCGACATGCGTGTGAGTATTGCGGGGAGGTATAGTGTATTTAGCCTAGTGTACAAGAGCGTTCTTAGGTCTAGCCAGTGTACAGGAATCGTCCCAAACTGGTGCTTCTTCTCAAGCAAGCAATAGGTGCAATGACAGACGAAGATTTACGCATACAGTCTCGTTTTGTATCGATTAGCTACGGCTTTAGAAGTTCCGACGCCATGCGCTCAACACTGTAACAAGTACGCATGACTGTCATAATGAGGGAATACGCTCTATCTTGAGCCGCAATCTTGGCACGAAATGTATGGTTAGTTCGAACAGTCTGCCGTGGCTCAGATGAGGCATATTGCGCCAGCCACTGGGTGACTTTCCGTAATGGTCACATTGATTATACCTTGGACGGTCCTTGGTCAAGTTGTGTCGGCTTCGGACCAGATCCAACAGGCTGGAGTCTGGCCAATTGTCCGAAACCTCAACTTCCCGTAAGCAGATTTTGTCTCTGAGTCCCCGAAATTCATATGCCCTCTGTCACTTCATTTGGGTAGTTTTTGAGGTTAAGAAACGAGACGCAAGTGCTTGCAATAATTCTAGCGTGCGTAAGATGAGCGAGTTCTGCCAACACGAACATTTCTTTCTGGTGGCTACCCCCCATCTACAGCCTACCACGTCAAAAAAACGTCCGCATATATCCGATATTGTGGCTTAGAATATGACACGAGATGAAATCTCGACGCCACAAGATGTGTGTGCAGTGAGTCGAGGTTGCCGAACGTAAGTGGCTGGAATTAGATACATTTAGTTATATTAATTGTCTTTGACAGATCCCAACCCAACCCTTACATGCATACTTTACCTCCCATTAAGTATGCGTCACCATCTTTACTATACATTTGCGTGTGAATATTTTCTTCTAAGCAATCTTGAATCTTTCACGCACGTCACAAACGTCACCATAATTGTTCTGTCCCTTGCGCGATTAAATGCGGCTCGCATATCCACGGCCTCTTTAACCTCATGCTTAAGGACAAAAATCGAGTTCCTTGGGGCTCGAGATTCGGACCATTCCTTCTTTGGCTTGTAATCTACACCACTAAGATCTGATTAAGCGTCGCACGTCCGGGTAATAGGACTAACTGATGCTAGAGTCAACAAGACCGATCACTATGAACAATCTACTCTCGCAGTGCTGTGCTTCGAAAATAAAAACGCAGCGTACTCCGGCTCGCACAACCTGAAGGGACAAGGTGGTAGCCCGGGCACGTTACCTTCTGCTTGACGCCATATTTTGATAGATGAACGATGGAGTAGTGTCTTGCGAAAGAGTTTGTTTGTTCGAGCTAGAGCAATTAAATCACCTGGGGTAAGAAGAGGGGCGATCTGTAGATACAAGCGATCGTTAGCCTTCGCTCCGAATCGAATTTCGTCGAACCCAAAATCTGACCTCGGTGAATATCTCAGCTAGTAGGTTTATCAAGCCCTTTGGCGCTATTTGTATACTTTGAGCATTCTTTCCCTCGTGAGGTTTCGTTGCTACACGATTGAGCTGTGCGCGTTTCTTAGCTGAAGCGGCTCCGTGCACACCTACCCCAGAGGAGCGTGCGTACTGTTGCGAGTCTTCTACGGTATGTAAATAAATCTGCTGTGGCGCTGGAAGAAAAGGACGAGGTATTTACCACTGGAAGTTTTTTCCGTGATATTTATCATGATCAGCCATGGGATGAGTCGTCAGAACTATTGAGCAAGGATGGGCTCATGGATCAAAGTCAATCGGCGGTCGTGATGAGACTCCTGGCCCCTGGGCGAAGATCTCATCGGTCATGATCATGTTACATAATCCAGTCTGATCCAACGTTACCTAATAGACTTCATTCAACTGGTGCCGCTCGAGGCCGTCTTGGACGAAGTCATGAAATATAAGCAAGTGATTTATAGCTGATAATGATGGGACCCAGGAGATATGAGGATATCTTTAGCAACATATGGGCCTTGAATGGACTCTCAAAGCTCATTATATAAGCTATATGCGGGAAGGACTACACTACCATATCCTCTGTCCGTCGATCGCGATCTTATTTTTCACCTGAAGGGGCACACCGTTCTCAGGTGCCGTATTGCAAACGTCATAAGAAGTAGTTCAATATGATCCAGCATGCGACAAACTTACCCGCGCGTATACGCTGTGAATGGTACGACCTCAAGAATTATGGGCCGAGGGCTTACTTGAGAGCCTTCCGCGAGCCGCGCACCCAGCCTAGTAGCTAGAGCAGCTATTATAATAGCCCGCCATAAGGTAAACGAGTCTGCCACCCTCTTACTAAGTCCGGATATCTACAATCATGTTCGACTTAGGTTCCATTCCACTCAACTCGTCCCAGCTCCCCTTTGCCTGGCTCGCCGTTTCCGTCCTGTTTGCTCTCAGTACTACAGCAGTGGTGGTCAATGTCGCATGTCAGCTGGTACGTACTCATTCTTCTGTGTTTACCCTTTAGGTGTTGACTGAGCTCCGTATAGCTTGTCCCTAAAGATCCTTCGCTACCGCCTCAGGTCTTCCATTTTCTCCCTATCATAGGCTCTGCAATTCAGTATGGAAAAGATCCAATCGGGTTTCTGTTCTCATGTAGGGAAAAGGTACATGCACCAATAATGCCTAAGATGTAATCAAATGCTTATCGTTCATATTCAGTATGGGGACCTCTTCACATTCGTATTGCTCGGACGCCGAATGACAGTCGCACTTGGCCCAAAGGGAAGCAACTTCGTTTTAGGTGGCAAGCTATCCCAAGTGTCTGCCGAAGACGCATATGCGGTATGTTAATCCTAAATAGTGATATCTTCTGGCTGACTCGCATACCATAGCACTTAATCACCCCTGTGTTTGGCAAGGACGTAGTCTACCTCTCAGTAGGATAAAAATCCCGAAATTGGGGATCTTTCATAGTACGTGTTTCGATATCTTTTAGAACGCATCTTCGTAACCAATAATACGATTTTTGGGATGAAAGATAGCGATTCAACGTACTGAAAAAAGGTGATTGACACCTGCTCCTTTCCATATCTTACATAGTTTTTTTCGACAGCTTTGTATACGCAAAACAATACATCTGACCATACATTTGTTACTAATTCATAGCTTTATTGGTGACGACCTATAACATGTTGTCAATCGCAAAAGTAGTTCGATTCGGTACATTTTTAGGTGCTTTCTTGAGTCTCGATTCGGGGACAAAAGAATACGAATTCTGATATCATTTAGAACAAACTATCTACTGTTTTAAATCTACGGTTGGGTAGGTATTATCCGGAAATATCCCTCCGCCGCGCTTCTTGTCCTTCACACCACCCCTCCCCCTCCCTCCCTGTCCTTAATCCCGAATTACGAGGCGCCTGCGACAGCAGCTTTAGCCTCGGCTACGTTATTATGCTATTGGTAGCGTTGGCAGTGTCAGCAGCGCGTAATTGCTGACATAGACATAAATTACACACCAGTTGACTAAACCCTTCCACTGAGCTATGCATAGCTATCGTACGTTGTGTGGAGTTAGATACTAGCCCAAGTCGGATTGGGATAAGGCAGTATATGCTTACCGAGTATTACAGCTAGGGCACATGGGAGGAGGGGCGGTGGGTGGTGGGGCAGAGAAGGGAGGGATTGCGAAGTGAAAAGTGAGAGGGCCATATATATGAGATCACCCTCGATGTGGAGCAGCTGTGGATGACGTATGGCCCCACGTCACCACTAAGCGCCGATCGACACCCGCTGATTGGTGAATTCAACCTGCCCCACTCCAACTTTGACTTCGACTCCACGGCCACCTGCAGCATGCACCCGATCCTACCTCGACCACCACTACATCGACATTTTGTCAACACCATGCCTACACTATCCTCCACTTAAAATCAGTTCAAGACCGCCTGTAGCTACACCAAAATCAAAATGGGTCTACTCTTACTAAATTTTGAGAGCGCATTGAGCTGATCGTGGGCATCGGAATTGAAGTTGAGTCCGTTGGCTGTTATAAGTGCTCATAAACCCACTTATTGCGAGCACATGCGGCGGAGCAGAAGGGGCTGCATGCGCAATACTGAGCAGGGAAAACGCTGGCGCGGCACGCCGGGTCATCTGGCATGCGCAGTAACGCATTCGACTCGCGGTTGACCACGACCACCGTGTCAGCACCCGACGTCGTGTGCCGCTTTTTCTTCCCACCCGCCGTCCCCTTCAACACGCCCGGCTGGCTTGCATAGACAAGCTCTCCTAATTCGTGAGTCGCACTCGCGGTTCGAGAGATCTAGCCACGCTCACGCCGCCTCTAGCGGCGCTTGCGGTCCCCGATCTTGCCAGCATCTAAGCCACCCAACGGTATCTTGCGGCGCTCCTTTCATTTTGCTCGTAACACCCCACTTTTATCTGGGCGCTCAGGGTATTGAATCTGAGATATGTAGTATGTAGTTGAATAAATAGCATTTTAACACAGTACAAGCCGTGTGTACTAACGCCCCCATTGACCCAGATAAGTGAACTTGTAACCTATTGTCTCCTTTCGATATCAAACGCTATTGTATTTACCAAGTTTCATTCCTTTATTCGCTATAAAAGCTGCTAATTGTGTCTAATACGCACTAGAATTCCGCCTCAAACACAACGAAATTAGTAGTCTTTTCCGTCTGACTACAAAGATGCTAAAAATTGCATGTGTGACTTGGCCATTCTCAGCTTAATGACCGTGAAGTAGAGTGTACCATAATTCAGTATATCCGGATGTATCAAAAAATGATACGCTTGTAAAATGTAGCGATTTTCGACATGTTGAAACGTATCAAAAACAGTCCTGTTTTTAAGAACATGACTAATTTTCGACTTTCATCCCAAAATTCAGGATCTCGCCTCTCCTCAGAGTACGACGTTCCAAACCACGTATTCATGGAACAAAAGAAATTTGTCAAGTTTGGGCTCACAGCCGAGAACTTCCGGGAGTACGTTGGTATGATTGCGGACGAGACCAACTCACTGCTAGATAAAGATCTTTCAGTAGTGTCGTGCCCCAAGAATAGCGAGGGATGGGGGCAATTTCATGCGCTGAAAACGATGGCCGAGCTCACTATATTGACGGCTTCTCGTACCCTTCAGGGGAAAGAGGTGCGCAGTAGTCTCGACAAGAGCTTCGCTCAGACGTACCAGGACTTGGACGGCGGCTTCACGCCTTTGAACTTCCTCTTTCCTAATCTTCCCTTACCGAGCTACTGGAGGCGGGACCGTGCGCACAAAAAGATGAGCGATTTCTATGTTGGTATTATCGAGAACCGCCGGAAACAGAACCAAGGGGTAATTGAAATTCCCTGTTAATGTACGATCGGAGCTGACCTTATTTCCATTCAGACGGACGAGCACGATATGATTTCGGCACTCTTGTCCCAAGAATACAAGGACGGGCGGTCACTTGGCAATCACGAGACTGCGCACCTCATGATTGCGTTGCTCATGGCTGGCCAACACACTAGCTCTTCAACGAGCTCGTGGGCTTTACTTCATCTCGCTGACAGGCCCGACATTACGTGAGTATATTTTCTTTACATTATTTCGAATATTTAGTAGATTAACGTATGTCAATAGCGAACAAATGTTCCAAGAACAAATCGAGGTATTTGGAGACAGTGACGGTAGTTTTCGGCCGCTCAATTACGAAGAGATGAAGAATCTTCCTATCCTAAGCTCAGTCATCCGCGAGACATTGCGCATGCATCCCCCGATTCATATTCTAATGGTACGTAAGACACGCTGAATACTATTCTATTGATTAAATGTTTGGTTCAGCGAAAATGTGTGAGCGATATGGTAGTCCCCGCTTCACTAGCATCACCTACTGGAAAGCCCAACGAGTTCAACTCCTACGTCATCCCGAAGGGTCATTTCCTCCTTGCTTCCCCTGCCGTTGCCCAAGTGGATCCCTTGGTATGGCGAGACGCTAGCGTATGGGATCCATCTAGATGGTTTGATCCTTCTGGCGCTGCGGCGCAGGCCGAGTCTGTTTACTTGGGCGAGCAGGGAGAAAAAATTGACTATGGCTGGGGCGCTATTAGCAAAGGTACCGATAGTCCGTACCAGCCATTTGGAGCCGGCAGGCACAGATGTATCGGTGAACAGGTAAGGTCAACCAGTCAAAATTGTAGAAGATATCCGCTGATAACTCGATTGGTCAGTTCGCCAATGTCCAGCTTGGCACCATCCTTTCAACCGTCGTCAGGTCGATTGAGATGAGATTGAGTCACAGCTTCCCAGCTCACAACTACCATGTACGTCATTGACCTGTTCAAACATCTCTCAAAATAACCCTTCCTGCAGACCTTGATTGTCCAGCCAAAAGAACCTTGCACGATTGAGTTCAGGTTTAGGAAACCTGGCCATCGTAGCTGAGACTGATGCTTTGTCTCGCTCGATCCAATGTCGGTTAGCCCAGAAGAAACCCAATTTTATTCACTTGAGAACGCAGAATACATGTACACTATTTGAGCTCAATTTATACTTTTGGCTTAGCATGTACCAAACTAAGCATAGAAGCTAATTAGTATGGCGTGTGTATCTAGAAGTACAGCATATGCTTACCTTAGCAGAGGCCAAGACTGCATCAACCCCCGAAGAGAACACATTGACAGCAGTTGGATATTGCGAGCGACTGTCAGTACCGTACCAGATACTTCCAACGTTTCCATCGGCTCGTTTTGCATATTGATTTACGGCGCGGGCCTGGAGGCCAATCCAGTCGGAGTATTTCCCGGTAACATTTGAGTCATTGACTGCCTCGAGGAAATACTGCAAGTGACGCATAAACAGTCCCTTGAACCCGACCTAGGAGTTGAATAGATGGGTTATAAATCTGTAGGTATATGCGTGGTAATCACCTACCCCGTTGAAGTTACAGTTGCCGTTTGGGAGGTCGCAGGTCTCAGCAAGAACGTTGTCTTTTGTCTTCATTTTGATGACGGCGTCGAGAGTTGTAAGCGCAGCGTCGACATAGGAATGGTCGCCAGTTGCCTGATAAAGCAGTCCAAGTGCGTGGAGAACGACACCCTAAATAAGCTAGTTAGTAATTAGCTCAAACACAAATTCTAGAACAAACCTGATTGTAAGTCCAAGGCTCGCCGTTGTTGTTAATGCAATCAGGAAGAGAGGTTCCGCTAGATGTGACGTTTGTCAACCTATGAACATTTACGTCTCACCAGATTACTTACTCGTTATAAAGGCCGTTATTGAACATCTTTGCTTTCACTTGATACACATGATTATTAGTGGAACAATGAAACTTTGTCATATTATTTTGCTCACAGAAAGTCCAGGATGTCTTTGCGTCATCCAAGTAGCTTTGGGTCTTGGTCTTGAGATAAGCTTTCACAGACGCAGCAATAAACAGCTCGTTCGTGATAGCATTCTTGTAGGGAGTCTTGCTGGTTCCGCTTCCTTCCCACCATACTAAGTCGAAGTTAAAATATAGGATTTAGTTATTGAAGCAGATCGAAAACGTAAGGTGCTTACCACCACCGTTGCATGCGCTACTGGACCCACCACGAGATTCAGTTCGGCCTTCCCCAGTCCATTGTAACAGTTTGATACCGGCGTCCTAAATAGCGTCATAAAAAGTTGCACGGAATAAGCTAATAGATAGACATACCCAGTAACGGCTATCGGGACTTCCAATCTTCTCGAGCCACTCGCTGATCTTGAAGTATAACAACACGGTCCACAAAGCGTCATCGTGGCTCTCTGCAAATGCCCCAGATGGGAGCAAGTAATTGACCGCTCCATCTGTGAACGCAATGCCAGCCGAAGTTACGTGGTGTTTATATTGATTATCGCCGGTGAGGAGCATGTAGTTGACAACACCCTCTAGCGCCGTCTAGATGGTTAATTTTAGTGTTATAGGTGAAAGCCCGTAAATGTATGCGCGTACCACTTGGTGCCACAGGTTTGCGGTTTGGCTATAACAACCGCATCCGCCGGGCAAAGGCGGACCCACGGGTACAGCAGTAGGATTGGTGTATTCGGTGAAGAAATTGCTCATTTCATAGTTCACGTAATCCTATAATCGTTTTGTTAAATCATACAAACCACCAACGTAAATTGGAAAAAATACTTTTGCCCACGTTTTTGCTTCGGTGCAAGGCTTGCCAGTGTTTGTAGGAGGATCTGGCGTCTTGGCTACGTTATCTCGGCTGATTAGATACTACTGCTGAACACTCAAAGCGAGGAATACATACGAGGGTCAACCTGGTCCATACTCCACACCATCGTACCACCAAAGCACGTCTTAGCGGCAAAATCCTTCTTCGCTCTAGGAAGAATGAAATTTATCAACATCCAAACGGGTGCGTTAGATCTACTTACGCCCATGTATCTTTGTCGTCGTAAGTGATCAAGTCACCAGCGTTCTTGAACCATTTCGTTTGTCCAACTTTGTCATAGTTGACGGCATTTTGGCCAATCAGCCGCGTAATCTCGGAATAGGACAAGACGCCACCTGAAACCAGCTCAAGTATGAATATCGAGTTCATATATGCGTGCGGAAATACTCACTGGCGTCGGTACACTGGCCCTTGGTGCCTCCACCAGTCATAGCACAGCCATAGGAGTTGCAGCTAGCAACCTTGAGTTTATATGAACGGCCATACCAGGCCAAACCTATATACTATCAACTGCCATGTTCTTGTTTCTAGATATGATATAATGCCTTACCGAGATTGACTATATGGAAATCTATTGTTAGTGCGAATCTAAAATGTGTTTGTTGAAGGGGAACTAACCTTTGGACATATCGATGCCAACGCGGGTGTAAAGGAGCACGCTCTCTTTGATATCGTCCAAGGAAGTTTGTGGGAGCGCAGAAGAATTAGCACCGGCGACAGTAGTGTCCTGTAGAGAAGAAGGCGTCAAATTGCTGTGTCAAATGTAGCCCGCTTTCCATACCCATGGTCCGTGGTAATCGTATGCTAGAAGGAGAAAGAAGTAAACTTATGAACACGGTTAGAGATGCAGGAAACTTACACATCATGTTGATAAATGAAACGCTGGGAGCAATCTTGTCTAGCTCGAATCCTAATCAGAGCATTCAGCGTAGTTTAACAAACACACATAGAACACTTTCAAACCTTTCAAGAACCAGTACCCCGAAGGCGTAGCGAGAGATATCTGTGCAGACGACAGTGCAGTCCTAAGCTCCTTGAAGAACGCCGTAAGATTAGGCGTATCACTTGGTGGCCCTCCACGTTCAATCGACGCGGGATATTCTGGGCAACAATACCGCCATGAGCATCTTTCCAAATTCGCAGTGCCAGCCCAAGCTCACCCATATCAATGTCAATTCCATCCAACTTGTACGTCGAAATGAACGACTTGACGGATGTGATAAACGTCGCTCGGTTGGCCGAAGTTCCAATCATGGTCGTAAATACCGTCTTGTTAGAACCTTCTTGTGAAAACGCCCAGCCGCCAACCGCAATCATGATTTTGGCCGAGCCTTTACGAGCGACAAGGTCGTTGAGGAGCGGAATATCATCGGTCGAAAGCGCGATCTTCATATCCGATCCGATAGTAGCGAATGCAAACCTAGAAGGTTAGAGGACGGATGAGTTCTTAACGCGTCTCAGGTACATGTAGGGGCTTACAGAACATGCGTAAACCCAGTGAGATCGATTTGTTTGGAAGAGACTTGATCGCACTTGCGCCGGTTGGCCCATCCGGCGTAGTACCCAACTGTACGTGTAATTTTGCTAGTCGAGCAGGAAGGGAGGGTGGGCATGAAGCAGTTCGACAAGCATGGGTCACCGCTCTGAAGAGCCAGCACTGGTCAGTAATTATGTTTCAGGAGGGCCAGCGCCGACTTACCGGGGATGCTTTGCAAAAGTCAGCTGTTGTTCCGCAGAACCTAAATGTGAGTTAAAGCCTTAGCTATAGAATATTCGGATTAGAGCTTAGATGTAACTTACCCGTACGCGCTACAGCATGCTTTGAGAGGGCAGGTGGCATTTCCTGGGCTCTCAGGACCACATTGTAGGTTGGGGTTGACGCTACCAAATAAAGCCAACATGAGATCGAGTTGACATTTATTGAAAGCATCGAACGTACGGAATAGGGGGAGGTTTGCCCGAGGAGACACACAGCTTGTAACCGACCTGTAAACTCGCGCAGCCTGAAATAATGTATAAGCTTAATCATGCTTGTTACCAAGGCCAATCTTACCTTTCCACTTGTAGTTTCCAGCGTTCCAGCTTTCGATTTGAGCGGTTGTAATGCTAAACTTGGTAGCAATTAGTGCACAATAGTCGCCTGACACCGCCGTATAAGTGTAGCATGACCCGTCGGGATTGGGCTTCGGCGCATTGGAAGGGAGTGTTCCAGTAGAAATACATAGTTTTTGACCTGGAAGGCGCGGTATTTCAGTACCTTACATGGAGTAACGAATAGACATTCTTACCTATTTGGAGTTTTGAACAATCAAGCCCAGGGTTGTAAGAAGATAGCTGCGCCGCCGTGATCTTGGCAGCAGTGTATATATCGTAACTAAGGGCGAGGTTATAGTTGAATGCTCAAACAAATTTATGATAGCTCGTACCAAGTGCTGTAAGGGGAGCCAACTGTTGCAGTTTTACAATCTGTGTTTTAACTGGGTTAATACCTGCTCATACTGTCGTCCAAGATAAACATACCAGCAGCGAGAGTGTTCGTTGTAAAAAACGAAGATATAACTAGAGCTGCCCCGAACGCTCGAGACACCGAGAAGATCATCTTGGCACAAGTGATGCACTACCACATCGTTGTCGCCCGCTTTTATACAAAAGATCCCCTCTAGAGTTAACCATATAATTATTTCTGTCCGATGCCAAGCCCGTAAAGGTCGGTCTGTGTAGGCACATCGGCGAGTCCGGACTCGAAGCGAACGCGGCACGTTAAACGGTCAATCCAGGCTCAAAATGATGAGCGCTGGTCCGAAGCGCGTGGATTAGTTTGTCCGAGACACTCATCACTGCATCAGACTCTGAAGAAGAACGGAAATCGTTCGCGAACTAATGCTTGCTGTTAGCCGACAATGAACGTGCCTGGCGGGAGCGCCCGGACCTGGCGAAAAAGCGAGCGGCGTGGTCCCGATGGTATTCCTCGGCATAAGAGAAACAAAGAAGCTTGGAGGCGTGGTGGCGGATACTACCTAGTGGAGCTCATCCTCCACCATGTGACTGTTCGTATTTGGGCAATGAATCAAGGGGTTGATGCAACAGCTAAAGAGGAGTACATCCATCGCGCCTCAAATTGACGCGGCAGAGACAGATCGGAGATATCTCGCAGCAATACAAGTTATGAGTTGAGGCACGATCTGACTGGCCGACAAGACGGTAAGTAGGTTGCACCAGGCTAGCAGGGCAAGCTGCCGAGACACAAGGCTAAACGAGACTAGAGCAAGGTACGATTCACCGCGAGAGTTTGGGTTATTATTTCTTCCAATGTCCCTTGCACAGGACTTTGTATGGACTTCGTATGGACATAACATGAAAGATCGCTGGAGGTGGTACAGGTGCACGTGAAACACTAGTTAGATATCTGATCTTCATAGTTAGATAGTTTAATTAGTCCATACGTATAACTACGACTTGTTAACTGTACCGCCTTTCGCTTTTGACTCTCTTGTTACTCTTCCCCTCTACTTCTCTTTCCTCTCTTTCCTGTGCGGTTCGACCCAGTGTTCGTGTAGCACAATAAATATGTATCCAAAAAATAAATAAATACAGGTGCACGTGATGCCATGATGATGGTTACTTAATTTAAGCGCTCAGCTTGGCGTGGCTCAACCCCACCCGCCACATCTATCTACCCCGCAAACAAAGCAGCTCAAATACAGCGTAACCTAACAACCGGTCATCATGAGTGGCCAAGTGTATCATACTATAGGAAAATATCATACTATCGTACATCATCAAAAATGATCTATCAAACCAAGAAAACATATTGAAAAAGCAAACAAAGCAAAATCGAACGAGGATATACGATACAAGAGGAAAAACATGAACGTACTCTATCCACTTTCCAGTTATTCATCGTCCGAATCAAGCCCAGTGAGATCGATAACATCGCGCCTATAAAACTCGTTGGCACTAATCTCGAGGATCTCATCATCGCCAGTCAGCTCTTGTTTAACCAATGGCGCGGTTTTCTCCAGCTAAAAAAGCAAAGTAGTTAGATAGCAGGGAGAGGTGCGAGAGAAGTAGTACTAACTTTGACAAGAGGGCTAAGCTTCACGGGATGTATAATTGTGTGTTTTCCAATTGTCGCGAGTGGGGTATAGTTTGTCATTACGTGTGCACCAAGTCGCATCTGATCATCGTTCCACCCATGTACGTCAATACTTAATTATCAAGATGGAGGAAAACAGAAGAGCGAGAAAACACACCGGCCGTACAGGAGTGTTGAAGTTCAATCCCGAGTCAGTTCCGAACCAGAACGGCCGTGCCCGGATGGGGTTCGGCGTCGGACCGGAGAAGCTAAAATCCGCGCGGAGTTCGCGGTACTATCGATGCACATGGCATGAGTCAAAACATGGATGGGACTACGACGGGAAAGAGGACTTACGGGTGTACCGACATGCGATCTCCAAGGTGAATGGGTAGGCGCCACGTTTGGCGAAGGGGTTGGAGGATAAGACGCCGGGGGTGAATCGAATTGGAGAATACCTTCTGATTGTAAATATTCTGCGGGTTTCGAGAGGTTCATCAGGTATCCGCATTCTAGTCGCGAACAACTCACCAGCAGGAGCATACTTAAACTCAAACGTGGTCATCCTCATCCCAGTATCCCTCCACCTCTCTGGCCTTGGCACATCCTTCATGAGTCGCCTCTTATCGTACCTCATCATCCTTTCCTTCTTTAAGCTCATCCACTTAGGCTGTATCCTCCTTCGTACGCCAAGACCTGCAGCATGAGCGATCGCGGCCGAGTGTCGTTTGACTTGACCTTCGAATATGGGCTTATGGTGTTTGTGCGTTGGGGCAGGGAGGCGAGCGCATGGTCGTTCGGAGAGGGAGGTGTGATCAGCTATAATCCATGCAAACTTGACTTGGATGGAGCCCAAAGAGGAGAGGTGCGACTCGGAGACGGTGTCAAGGTCATCGTCTACACTTGAATTAACAAGCAGTTGTAGAGAAAGAAAATAGTATTATACCTGTAATGGTGCGTTTGCTAAAACAAAATGGAAGCTCAGACCCAAACCCATCTTTCCTCCCTCGTACACCATCCCGAACTATGCAAGGCCGGCGCCGTCCGGGTGCATCGTGAGTCTGCTCAGCAGCCAGCTCTCCATCGATATACACCAACACCTTTAACCCGAATTTTCGTGTAACAGCAGAGTACCCAATCCTAAATGTCTTTCCTGTCTTGGAGGGTACCCAACACCTATATGTCTCCAGTAGCTTAGCAACATTTATTAATAGATGGTCCAAGAGCACACCTACGTAGCCCGTCCAAGTTCTTGTTTTGTTGTGCTTTCTGGAAGGGTGTCGTTGTCAGTATTAATCCAAGCTTCAATCTTACCGCGCCGCATTGTGATTTCGTAAAAGTGTGAAAAACGATTGTGGTAGGCCGGAAGAGGTGTTGAGGTGCTAGACCCTGATCTAATTATCGCATTATGTAACAGGCCCTGAGCCGTTACGGCGCTTATACTCCGCAGGTCGCAGCGCCGAGTCTTGACCGCCACCATGTCCAGTCCGTGCATATCCATTCCGAAGAAGAAGACAGATGAGGTGGGTATTGCATGGTGCTATAAGACGAACTACATTTAAATTTCATTACTGAAGGTCGACTGGACAAGCCCTATCCGATCACTGATCTCACAGTCGTATGGCGAGAATCCGGATAACTATGCCTCTGAGTGCGCGGCTCTCCAACGGTGCAGGCAAGATGCAGTACGAGGAGCCGGGAGCGACACCACGGGTATGTTGAGGGACCTCGATACCAGGATTAGAGGCACTAATGCATGACATCATTTACAGCTCGAGATCTGCTCTACAAGTACTTCGGCCAACTTGAACTCTTAGAACTACGTTTCTCGGAAATTCGGGTCTCATTTCCCTGGTACTTATTTCTGTTCCACTCGCCACTGCATCTTCTAACTCGTGTTTATTCTGTCACCTCTCACCTAGGCACGACGCCTTTACCAGTAAACTCACAACCCAAACCTCACTCGCATTCGAGAAAGCATCCGTAATCTTTCAAATAGCAGCAACCCACACCTCGATCGCCGCTTCCCAAAATCGTGCAGACCCCGAAGGGCTCAAACGCGCAATCCACTACTTTCGCACGGCTGCGGGGATGCTCACCTATATCAACGACAACTTTTTGCACGCACCTTCGACCGATTTGAGTAAGGAGGTTGTCAAGTTCTTGGTTGGAATCGTGATCGCACAGGCGACCGAAGTGGTGTATGAGAAACTTGTGGATGAGAAGAAAGCTCTTGTCACCAAGGTTGCTTCTCAGACCGCGTTTCTATACGCGACGCTGCAGGAGGATGTGAAAGAGTTTATGGGACGTGGGATATTCGACCGGAACTGGGTCACGCTTATCCAAGTACGTCACCTATTCTCCCTCTTTACCCTTACCTCACTCACATTCGTTAGATTAAAGCCAAATATTTCGCCTCACTCACCCAATACCACCGCGCTCTTACGGACAGTACCAGCTCTAAACATGGCGACGCTCTCGTCCGCTTCACCCTCGCTGAAACCCATGCGAAAGAAGCCCACCGCCTCGCCCAATCATTTACTCCCTACTTCGTCGTCACCCTTACCCCGACCATGCCATCCGACGCAGGCACCGCCATCCTCGAGCTTACCAAATCTCATCTCGCACTATGCACCGAGAAAAAAACCACAGCCCAAAAGGATAACGATCTCATCTACCACGCACTTCTACCAAGCGAGGCGAGCCTGCCAATTGTAGACAAGATTAGCGTAGCGGCCCCTATCCCGATTCAAGAAGTATACGGCACGCCTGAAGTTCAAAAGGTCATCGGTGCCGACTTGTTCTCTCGCCTCGTTCCGTTGAGCGTACACGAAAGCGCTTCAGTCTACTCTGAAGAAAAGGCTAAACTAGTCCGAGGAGAAGCAGCTCGAGCAGACGAAGCGGACGTTGAACTCTCAGCTGGACTCGAATCGCTCGGGTTGCCTGGTGCGTTGGCCAAGTTTAGGGAGATGGCCGAAGCGGGGGGTGCAGGGGACGAAGACGGGGAGAGCGCGGTGCCGCCGCAGGTCTGGACGTGGAAGGAGGAGGTTGAGAGGAAGGAAGAAGAGATGCCAGTTGAGGGGCTATTGAAGCAATTGGAAGGATTGAAGGCTGGCGTAGAGGCCGAACTAGGAAATGTGTCGAGAGAGCTAGAGTTGGAGTCTCGAGAGTGCGAGAGTATGCGGGTAAGTTCATACCCATTATGTCCAAGTCAAACCGAGGACTGATTTAACGAGAATAGGTTAAATACGAACACCACTGGACGCAAGAGCCCTCGGCCAGCCACACCACCGCCCTCCGACAAGACCTCAATTCCCATCGCGAAGCGTTCACAGCCGCAGCCGCATCTGACGGACAAGTCCTCTCGCTCTGGCAGAACACCAAGCCCACTCTCGATATTCTCCGACACAATCCGGCCAGTCTGTTCCAGCGCGTGAGCGATACATCGGCTGGGAGTCTGTTGGATTTGGATGAAGGCGAGGTCGGAGGGCAGGACGCAGAGGATATTAAAGCTCAGGTGGAGGAGATTGACGAGCTGCTTGGAAGGTTGAATAAGATTAAGCGGGAGAGGGGCGAAGTTTTGAAGGACCTCAAGGATAAGGTACGCCCTGCTTCGTTACTGCTATGGTTTATACTTAATGTAACTATGCACAGATTCAAAACGACGACGTCTCACACCTTCTCTTACTTAACCGCCGCTCAGGCCCAGCCGTCGAAACCGCGCTGTTCCAATCCGAACTCGAAAAGTTCCGACCATACCAATCTCGTATTGGGTCAACAGTACATCATCAGCAAGCTACGCTCCAAGAAGTTAGCACTCTACTTAAACGCCTGCAGAATGAGCGGGGGAAGGGAGGCTGGGCGAAGAAGTGGGAAGCTGGAGAGAAGAGGCGAAGGGAGGCTGTAACGAGGGTTGCGAGGGCTCGAGAAGGATGGATGGAGGTTAGGGAAGGTGCTGGGTGAGTATTTTCTCATTCTTCGCCACGTTCATTTCGAGGCACTAAATAGTGGATGATGTGTAGAAAAGGAATTCAGTTCTACCAGGACCTTTCGTCCCTCGTCCAGACTCTCAAACGAAAGACCCTCGCGTTTACAAGTGCACGAAAATCAGAGCGTGAGCGGCTCGTATCCGAGGCTGAACTCCAGAAGAGGCTCTCCGCTCCCTCTGC
>WSTH01000613.1:0-20978 GCA_019616345.1 Ceratobasidium sp. 395
ATGGGTATTTTGCCCAACGCCAGCAGCAATGTACTGGGGCTGACACGCAGTTGATGTTTGACCTGGGGGGAAAGAGTGTTTCACCCGGGGGGAAGAAGTATTTCACCCGGGGGGAAGAAGTATTTCACCCGGGGGGAAGAAGTATTTCACCCGGGGGGAAGAAGTATTTCACCTGAGGGCATGACTAGCTCCCTCAACACAAGTAGTAGTGCATTGTGACTGACACATACCTTGTATTTGATCTGGGGGGAAGCAGTATTTCACCCGGGGCAAAGATGTATCTCACCTGAGGGCATGAATATCTCCCCCAACGCCAGTAGTGATGCAGTGTGACTGGCACATAGCCTGTATTTGATCTGGGGGAAAGAGTATTTCACCCAGAGGCATGAGTATTTTACCCAGTGCAAGTACCATTGTACTGTGACAGATACAGAGTTGGTGTTTGACCTGGGGGGGAAGATTATTTCACCTGGGGGAAAGAAGTATTTCACCCGGAGGCATCAGTATCCTGCCCAATGCATGAAGCAATGTACTGGGGCTGACACAGAGTTGTTGTTTTACTTGGGGGGAACAAGTATTTTACCCAAGGGCACCAGTAGCTCTCCCAACACAAGTAGTAGTGCATTGTGAGTGACATGCAACTTGTCCTAGCGGCATGAGTATTCTGCTCAATGCAAGTAGCAATGCACTGGGACTGACACAGATTGCTGTTTGGCCAGCGGGGAAAGAGTATTTGACTCAGGGCAAAGAAGTATTTCACCCCAGGGGAAGCAGGATTTTACCTGAGGGCATGTGTCATGACTTGACACACTCCCAAAATATTAATTTAGATTTTATTACATTTTTCAGATACACTTCCTTTTCATGCACATTGGGCATAAGTTTAGTCATCATTAGTAATCTTTGTCATCAGGGTCACTCGCTCATTTGTCAAGTGATCATGGAATGTTCCAGAAGTCTGACTAATGCTTCTTATGTCCCCTCTAATATCAAATTAGTTATGACTCGTTTGTTGTACTTGTAGATACACAGCCGTGCACTCTGTTGTATCCAGGGCAAGTTCAAGGTTGAAGACCAAGAACTTGACCTCTTCGTCAATTCAAAGTTCTTTCTCATATCCTCTTGGTCACTGTCCTATAAGTCAGACATACCTTTACTTTAGCATCAGGATTGTTGAGAGAACTCCTGACAGTATGAGTATTTCCCCAATGCCAGTAGTGGTGCAATGTGACTGACACATCACTCGTATTTGATCCGGGGGAGAAGGATTTTACCTGGAGGCATGAGTATTTTACCCAATTCAATTAGTACTGTACTGGAACAGATATGCAGTTGATGTTGACCTGGGAGGAGAGGGTATTTGACCCAGTGCTAGTCACAATGCACTGAGACTGACACAGAGCCAATGGGGAACTGACAGTTGCTGCAACTAACATGTAGTGGCTGCTTAGATCATCACTTTGCACACCAATAGACAAATTGTTTTAGGGGGAGGTTTCACCTCACAGGACGTAATGCACCTCACTTAAGACCACATCCAGTGTTACAAATATGCGCCTCAACATAAAGGCAAAGGACAATTCTAAGTGTAGCCGCCCGGCGCTTGCCATCTAGCCACAAGCCATCATACACAATCTCGTGGTTTGCACCTTATATACCCGCATATACCCACTTATTGGCATGTGTATCTGGCTGGATTACCCACACTGCACTCCACGCAGCCTTTTGCAACTTTCTGCAGTCCACAGTCACTGTGCATCACCCAGCTACCAGCAGCAGCACGCACACAGTCCGCAGCGCACAGTCACTGTGCAACGCAGCCCCTCGCAGCTTTGCGAGCTGTTTCAGCGCAGAGCCTAAGAACTGCGCGGAGTTGATCAGCAGAGTGAAGTCCGCGGAGTGATGATCTTGTCCGCGGGAGTGAAGTTCAATGAAGGTGTAGAAATATACAACTGTCTCCGCGGAGAAGCGTAAAAGTCCGCGTAGATCAAAGACCAACAATGTAATAAGCAACTCCACTGTTCTGGACAGGATTGTGGGTGAACGTTGAGTCTGTCCCCGCGAAAAAGACGTTGGAACAGATAATGCATATACCGTAGCAAGGTTGATACCAAATAAAATGTGGCATTAAGGCACCGCGTACAGTCAGTTGAATGCGCGGAGAGCTCTGCTAGGTGGGGCAATCTATGCTCCGCGTACACAATTTACTCTGGATATACACAGCACTTATTACTATGATGAGCGCACTGAAATACGCCGGGTGCCAATGCGCAACACAACCAAAAAAGTCCAGCTACCAAACGTGTATCACAAACACAAAGCATAGTGCAGGCTCAATACATGATATTGATGCGTTAGCATCAGTAAGATCAACTACGCGGGCATAACCTCATCCACGCGCAGATGGTGTACATGTAGCCAGCAGGTGAATACTTACAAAGTTCCACTGAAGCTTGACTAAGTCACCGAAGTAGGTTTTGTCCACGGACAAGCAAGCCACAGAGGAACAGTGACCCATCCGCATACGCTTCGCACTTTAAATCTCCAAGCGGATTCCAAAAGAACCGTGCGAAGTAAGCCGTGTCGGCGCTGGTCGTGTTTGATTAAGGTTTAAACGCCGAGCTGACACACTCGGCGTGTAGCTGTTTTCGTAAGGAAGCGCATCGCATTCCCACCACAATCAAGCTGATTATGGCGCCGTGCAGAGCAAAAGGCAAGGAAATCAGTCGTTTTATCGGTCAGGAGGCCGATTTCTTGAGGAACATCGCAGCGGACCATCACATCTGGTCGAAGGACCCCGAAAGGACGGTTGGGCAGTTTCTAGAGACCGTTGAGAGCGAGTTTTTCAACAGATTTACTTATCGCAACCCGCTCTGGACGGAACACTTTGAGCGTACACAGGAGGAGCACGAGGCGGCGTTGACTGGGCAAACTTTGTGGGGTTTTGGCGAGGTAAGTACAAGCCGTAACAGCCCAAGTTGTACCTCCCACTAAATCTGGGGCTAACACAGAAGCTTTGCCACAAGTTGAACGACGTTCATGGGAAGTTTAAGGTCCCCAAAGATGTATGTTGCGTCACTTCATGCCCGGTTAAGTGCTGAGGAGTCTTAGGGTGCGCAACCGACCGGATTGCTGGAGATGGTGGAGACGTTCGACACAATAAAAAAGAAGTACGCGGGGCAGGCCTACGTTCACCCTGGCCGAGATGAGCCATATACGCGGGACTACCAGCGCATCGAGGCCGCTACAGGTCTTGTCAGTCGACTATCTATGTTTCCTGATGCGGACTTTGCGATTCGCGCAGATGCGGATCGCGAACGGTGAGTTGATGCAAACAGGTACCGAAAACTAACTAATGGCTGCTTGCAGTATTCTGAAATCTCTGCCGCGAGATCTCGATGAGATTGCGCAGCTCATCAACAGACAGACTGGCGCCGAAATCGCAATCCTCGCGGGGTGGAGAGGGGGTGACAACAAGTTTCATGAGCATCAGTACGTGATTAGTGGGTATCGATGCACGACCTCACCTCTCCAGTAGCTCGGCTTCAATGCTCACGTCATGCTTTGTTGACCGCGCGCTAATCAGAGACTTTGGGAGCTTTCAACTTGGTGAAAATGGTGAGTAAATTGTTCACATAACTACCGTGCACTGACCTTGGTTCAACAGCCGCACTGATGCCGGACGCGCGAGTCCTGAATGCGTCACCGCGCGTGTATGGGGCATTTGACGGGTCATACAAGCCATGGTTTCCTTGCGTCAATCTTGGATCCAGTGCTTTGGCGGGCCTAATTGTGGAGTACGTAAACTACATGAGTGGTATGGAATCTACTTGCTTTGTGGATCGCGCAGAGAGATAACCTGTGGTTCTCTGCAGCATGGCAGAATATCCGCAAGGAGATCAAGTGGGAAACAGGGGACGAGGCGCCGAACGATTCCGGACGACTAGCCCGAATCAGCTACCAATAGATGTGGACTACCTACGCAATCCCTATGATATGAGCCCCCAAGACCGGATGGAGATTGTCAATCACATCTTGAACGGGCAAGCAGGCAATGTGGATCCAGAACAAACATTTCAACTGCTCGGTGGTCGTTCCCCTGTCGACGATACTGCACTGCAAACCTGGCCGGCTCCCGGCAGTAATTTGCGATACGGTCCAGCGTCGCGCATGTATATTGCCCGGTTGATGTTCCACGCGGAAAGCGACACACAGGCTCAACTCAAGAAAAAAAACATGTTGCCGAGGCAGCCGCTTCCCGTCAATCGGTATTTTGCGTTCCCAGATATTCAAGAGCTTCGAGAGCTATCTCAACACCACCCAGGCATGTTGCAGCTAATAAACGCGACGCAGAACTATGATATTGTAACGCCTATAGCTGTAAGTCCTGCACATTGCTGAGTGGAACTGCTTGTAATCTCACACCGCGGAGCATCAGCCTCCACGCGGAATGATGGACGTTATACGCGATCACATTCCAATCTTGCGAATAGAAGATCCACCTACTCCGGACTCTTCTTTTCGGTATCTTAAGGTTGGGCATGTGCCACATCGCTTTATCAACGAAGCAAACGAAGACAAGCGCGAGCATGTCGACTTTTCCCGTTTGATTCGATCGGGCTTTATTGTTCACAAGCCTACGCGCACTGCGTTTGGCGGCCCGTGGGGCGTAAAATGGGCCATGCTTGTTGTACTCTGGCTCGAGGTGACCTCATCAGGAAAAAGCGGATCTATCATTACAACCTGAGTGGGTACTTTTGCGTAATTGACTAAATTTCACTAAATTCATTAAATCCCCCTAAATTCCACTAAATTCAATAAATCCTGACCTCAGGTGAGAAAACACCTCAGAAACACTCCCACATGGCAGTAGTAGGCTCTGGTGGCTGTGTGACCAAAAACTGCAAGGTTTTGGACAACCTAAATCCGGCCATAATTTAGCTAAATTCTGATAAATTGAGCTAAATTACAGCACATGAGCACTAAATTTGGCTAAATTCAGTCTAACAAAAAGGGGGGGGTTCGTAAGCCCCGTAAGCCATAAATTAAGCATAATTTCACTTAATTATATGTAATCATTTTCCCACCTTTTTCCTGATGCTGGCAGCAAATCAATATTGGGAAGGTACTTTATCCAAGCTCGATTACACTCCCGGAAATAGGAAGATGGCGCGCTGGTATCGACTCCGACATCGCATATCTCAGCAATCTAGTTGAAGATTCACACGAACGCATTAATCGCATTCGCAGCAGCGAGCCCGGTACTGGCTCCACAATCCCGATGGTTCATCTAATTGTTCCCGCCCCAGCATTTCAGCCGGCTGCTATCGTGGTATGTTGATCGCATTCTAAGCGCTCTGTAGCTTACACCATAACCATGGATAGGCGGAGTCTCCGTTTGTGTGGGACAAGCCGTGGCTGTATGGTATGAAAATCCCTAAAACGAATATCAAGACAGGCTTCCCGAAGAGCACGCGCATGTCTGTTGTGGTCCCGATGACGTCTACGCGTGAGTACTTCCTTCTTATGACAATAATCTAGTTAATAGCGCTGGGTGCAGAGGCAAAAAAGTTCGGCGTGTCGTACCCAACCACGCCAAAAAAAGGTAAAGGGCCGAGTCGCACGCCCGCCCCCAGCTCTGGCAGTTCGTCACCTGTGGCAGGTCCGAGCAACGTGACAAAATCCCCGGATCCGGCTTCGCGGGAGAGCTCTTTGGAGAGCGAGGACGACTTCATCGCCTCAAAACCTACAAGTCCACGCGGTTCTGCTCGCGCGCCCAGCGATGTTGAAATGCAGACGGGTCATGGCGAAAAAACCAGCGAATGGGAGGACATGGAAGTGGATCCTGTCTGTACGCCAGAGAAGGGTAAGCTTATCACTTACAGGTGTGAGAGCATTTTGTACCAGGCTGACGCTTGTGCTCTCAGCGAAGTCCGAGCAGCAGAGCTCAAGTCCGCGGAGAACAGAGCCGAAGCGCTGGCGCCTAGGAAAGGCGTCACCTCTGACAAAGCGCACCGGATTTGGCCGCTGATATAATCAATACATTTGCTTCTGCTGTAAAATTTACTCTTGACCACCACAATCGAATGATCTTTGCACGATGGCATCCCAGGATCAGACAATCACGGTTTGCCAGCTAGCCCCGCGCTTTACAGGGGATCACTTACACACAGGTCACTAGGACATAGAGGAGGGATTCGCGGAGATGCGCGAGCTGGAGCGTCTGATGCGACACGGCTCGGCCAATGATTACGCAAGGTATGTCTCCAGCAAGCGAATCGATTACCGGCTGACACAATTCAGGGCGATTTGTCGCATTCCGGTCATACTACAGTTCATGGCCGACCTCGTGACGCAGGATACGCGCAGTGCCATTTGGATCCACTTTATGACCTACGACGAGAACCGGGAGCCACACGGCTGCAGGTAAGCTTATACGTGCACTATTTGACTGTAACATGCCGGTAAATTATCCCTATTGTTTTGTAGCACTGGTAGCAACGAGTTTTTAAGTCTGGCAGCTGAGACCGACCGGGTTGTGTCGCGTGACGCACTGCGCGAAGTGTATCTTAAAGCACGTCGTAGGTAGTCTGTCAATGTGTGCATACGGTACAGCTTACAATCATTGTCTCTGCAAGAACACGAGCTATTGAATAGCCGCTTCCCCAAACTACCACTCTGGGACATTCGGAACTTGTTCAAGCCGTTTACAAACGATATCCTGAAGGAGTGCGAGGGTCTTGTCCATATGGTGCCGAATCTTCCCCTCGCCACGGGAATGGCGAATAAATACCAGACGCGCGGTCCTCCCGGAGTAAGTCCAGCACGCGCTTGTGAGTTGTTTGGACTAATTCATGCGTCGGCAGGAGCCCCTGGGTATGTTCAAGAGTCCCGCGTTCGTAAGAACCTTCACGAACCTTCCAACGACGCCGCTCACGCCCAAAACGTTTCCCCAGTGGCTCGCCGAGCCATTAACCGACCAGTTTTACTACACAGAGGCCGATAACCACGACACGTGGGGTCCGCTACCGCTCAGCAAGCTGTATCGCGTGAACCACTGGCTCGACCCGGACACGAACCTGGTTTGCGGTGGGCCCAACGGTATCCCGCTTGCTGTGGGAATTATACTGAAGTGTGGCCGATACGAAAACCAGTACAAGGGGATGAAACATGACTACTCGAACTCGCACCCCTCCATGGTTCAGTCGTATTTCCGCAATGCCGCGACCAATATCCAAACCTGGATCGGCGAGTCTTTGAGACAGATTTCCGATAGCGTGGATGAGCGCGAGATCAGTAAAGTCACCATGCCGGTCTTTGGACAGGTGCTGTCGCTTGAGGACGCGATTACGGCTGGTCCACTCGCGTACGCGTCTAGCGCTGCCATTCTACCCGAGGACGACGACTCCGACTTTGTGATCCAAGAGCCCGAGGTGCCCGAGCCCGAGATACCCGAATCTGGTGCTGCAATCGATCCTGTTGCTC
This sequence comes from Ceratobasidium sp. 395, assembly GCA_019616345.1. Lineage (NCBI taxonomy): Eukaryota > Fungi > Basidiomycota > Agaricomycetes > Cantharellales > Ceratobasidiaceae > Ceratobasidium > Ceratobasidium sp. 395. The sequence continues at coordinate 7,486 of WSTH01000613.1, forward strand.
CCCTCGTGTCTGCTGCAGGCACCGTCAAATCGCTGCATCAATCGGCTGTGTCGGGTCGAGCCCGCTCCCCGCGCAATCTCCTCCAGGTTCAAGCCGAATCTATGCCACATGTAACGTAAACCTAAATCGTCTATCATGCAGAGCTAGCTAACCAACGCACAGTCCGCTTCCCGCAGCACTTCCGCCGGCTCCAAGGTGTGTATTCGACGTCTGTATACTGCGTTTAGGGGTTGACCAGTGCGTGTAGCGCGCGTTGAAAACGCCTGAGAACGCGGAGCAGTCTACCTCGTCCGCGCAGGTTGAAGGCTACAGTCCACCAAAGCAGTACGAAGCTGAGACGAAGAAGATTAAGGTGGAAAAAGGAACCGGGGCTGCCAAATCTGCGCCTAGTGAGTCATCCCCTCGTGAAATCTGAAAAAACCATTGAGATGCGACTCCACGCGCAGAGAAAAACGCTGCGAAGAAGCGGACTGGCAAGGCCAAGTCGGTGATTGTTGACGAGGAGGATGATGACGAGGTGCAGGAAATTGCCAAACCGCGAACCACGTCACGCGACGAGATAGCATCGACAATCAGCAGTACGCATCCTTCCCCGAACGCTCCGCAGGCGCAGCTTCCCGCTCAGCAGCCTCATCCGCGTCCTCGCGCAAAGTCCACGGCCACCGAAGATTGCGCGTCTACGTCTGCACGCGCAGCTAGCGCAGCGCCAGCTCCCCCAATGACTCCGCGATTGAGTTATCGCGGTGCTTCCACGACGGCAAACTCATCGTTTATGGTGCCCAACGCCCTGAAGTCGTTCATGGAGCCGGCAGGCACGACCGCTGAGTCAGCCGCTGGTACTTCCGCAACCAATTCAACTGAAGGTATGTGTATGAATTGTGTTGGGGTCCCGCATGCTAAAACCCAGCCCGCAGAGCGAAATCTCTGAAGTCGTCGTGCCACTGGTGGAGCCGCCAACCGCCGCTAAAATATATGTTTTTTGTTTGAATTTGTTTTTATTGATGAATCACGAATAAATTGTTGTTTGCCCTTCTGCGCGTAGTTTTGTTTTCCTGCGCGGACATCATTGCTTGACGTGTTGTTCTATACCGTGAGCGATGTTGTTGTTATTTGTGCTTGTGATGTGTATAAACAAATAATTGGAAGCCCTGAAGCACACTCACGCATACAATACACCGCGGTATTCATTAACGCGTAGATATGCGCAGCTTAAAAAATATCTGAGGGGCGGTTCAGCCAACATATAACTTGCCAACTCAACCGATTGCTTCAGCGGTGTCTGTTGGGGATGACGTAAGGCTTGCATCAGCAATACCCTTCAAACTTTGTTGTCCCGTCTTATCCTTTGACCGCTGTACTCATGTCTACTGCTGCAAAAAAACGAGTTCGTCAGTACACTTCAACCTCTACCAAAGAGTCGAATCCAGGCGTGGTATGCGTGGCAGCAGTCCGACCGCAAAAGAAAGTCAAACGAGCTCCGCCCACCCAGCACACGAGCGTTGTTGAGTCTGTAAGCCCATTGAAGACATTCGCAAACAATCTTGCCTGCGCGCTACCAGTTCCAAGCCGGGTGCCAGCATCCGACTTCACATTCTCCTGCTCTGCCTCTAAGTCATCATCGGAAGAGACCTCACCCAGCGTTGAGCCACCGGAGAGCGTACCCCCGCTAGCAGCGCAATCGAAAAAGTCGGGCAAGGTACGTGCTTTATAGTTCCAATATAATAAGGTATTAACTTGCAACCGGCAGGGTCAAAATGAAATGTTGACAGATTGGAGTTTGAAAGCAATAAAAGCACAGCTCATCAATCTGCTGGCGCACGAGACACCTTCCAACGGTGATTCTATCTGCGATAGCTGCCGGTTAACAGTCCCTGCGCTGTACAGCTGTCAGGATTGTTTCACAAACGGCTCCCTTTGCGCCCAATGCTTATGCGCCCGTCACCAGACCAAGCCCGCGCATCGCTTCCGCATATGGAACGGGAAGTCCTTCAGCAAGGTCGACTCATCAAGCGCCGGTTACGTTTTTCATCTGGGACATGGCGGTTGACTGTGCAACATGGGAAAGGAGCAAAACTTTGTTCTTGGCCACACAAACGGCATACACACCATCCGTATACGGTTCTGCAAACATCCTGGTCATGCTAGTCCTGGTCGACAGCTCATGCAGGCTAGGATCTATCCTTGCTCCGGATATCAACCTGCTTCGGGCTTCAGCTACTCGATGCTCCGTCAATTTTCCTTACTGGCTAGCGAGTCTAAGCTCTCCGCGCAGCGCTACTGGGACACTCTGGTTAGCATGACAAACGCAGCACACCCTGAAAAAGTCCCGAATCAATACAGAGAGCTTCTCCGCGTAATTCAGCAATGGGATCATCTGCAGGATGTAAAACGCGCGGACAGTGAACATTATGGGGTTTCCGAAGATCCAGTTCCGGATCTGGCTTTGCGTTGTCCGGCCTGTCCAAACCCAAATGTAAATTACTTACCCGATGATGTAACTCCGGAAACACAGTAAGACAAACACTCATGTACTTCCATCACGCTTACGACTCGCAATTAGACATTTGTTTGCTCAGCACATCTCATTTGATGGAAGTTTTCATCTGTATCGTAAAAAGAAGGCCTTCGACTCCTGAGACATCTGTCTCAGTGATGGTCGAAAGTATTTTGTTCAAAGCAAACCGTTCAATGCATTTCTTCAGGAACAGCTTTCGCGCAAAGGACACAAGATGGCGAAGGTACGTTGCGTAGTATTATAGGTCTTTTATTTTACAATTTATATCTCAACAGGACGCAAGCTGCAATAATCACAAGGCAGCAGATAACAAATGGGTGAAATTCGCTGGGGCAGCTGAAACAGGCGTTGGGTCAGCGATTTGTGCGCGACACTCAATGTTCTTGTCGTCTGGCACCGTGAACTTTCTCAGTGGGGAAATGTGAGTTCAGCGTTTCCCCGCGGACTTGAAATAACTGTGCAAAGGTTTTTATATGCAGACTACATCTTCAAGTTGCTTCTCCTTCGTTGCCGCTCTGAAGGCGTGACGGACGTAGGTATTCACTACGACATTATCTGTCACTACATCATCAAGATGTGGGAGCGCTGGGGTGAAATCCAGTGTCTTGGTGGCGACATCAAACAGGCAGACTTTGAATCCTTTATCGCTGCCATTCCCAAATTTCACTTAGCAGGCCACACGATCGCGTGCTTCATTCGGTTTGCTCTAAATCATATATTCGGCGTTGGACAACTGGATGCCGAAGGCGGAGAGCGTTGCTGGTCCAATTTGAATCACGCATCCGGTAGTACCAGTGATCGCGGACCAGGATCGCGGATTGACACCCTGAACAGCGTGATGCAACAGTGGAACTGGAAGAAGATCATTGGCATGGGTGCGCGGTTTGCGACTGTTTGACTTAATAGCTTACATTCAGGTTGTAGCCGCATATATCCTTGAAAAATGGGAAGAAGCACGCACCATGGCCACTGAGCAGCGCAAAGCATGGCTGGAGTTCTCAGGCACATTTGACCCCACCGACATTACCAGCTGGGAGTCAATGTCCCTCGAGCCAGAGTTTAAGAATAACCAGTGGACGAGTGCTTTTGCGCTGCCGGAGACTGAAGGTCTGTTCACGTCCAAATGTTGTTTGCTTGTGGTCCCTTCACATATGTTCAGCCATGTCTTTGACATCCAAGTTGCAGGAGTTGTCCGAGAAAGAAGACCATTTGTCAAGTGATGCTGTGGCATTGCACACTTCGGGACTTGCTGCTTGGATCAGCACAGGCCTCAACTTGGAAGTGCAGCAGTACGCGTAGTCTCTTAGCTTAAAAAACATCCAACTGAGCATTGTTTGAAGGGCCCAACTCCGAGCCGATGTGGCAGTGCTTGGCGCAAAGCCAAAAGCCAAACCCTTGAAAGCAATTGACGCAAGACGAAGTCAGCTCCTACAAGATCTCTCGCAGTTTCAACAAGACGCCGATATATACTTCCGACATGAGCGTCACCAGCTAAGAAGCTCTGAGTCTAGTACTGACGGGCAACCCGAGAATCATGTTCTGGGCCTACCGAGTGACTGTCAGGTCATATCCATGCCATCAAACACCGAGCAGGCCGCCATTCAAGTGGAGCGAGATCTTCGACGCATTCTCTGTCTCAAGACGCTTCAAACTGTCAGAAGTCTTTCGGTCCAGCGCCTACATATTCAAACTTCACATCAGAAACATACCAGCGGAGTTGTGTCTATTGCTCGTGCATCAGCCATGCAATATCGCATCCAAGCTCAAATCCAAAACGCTCAGACTCAGTACAACATGCACCGGGAATCGCTTCTGGAGCTAGGCTCATTGCCAGCGGATGATGCCGCTTTCAAACCGCTAACTGCAGATGATTTGAAAAGTCTGTTGACGGATGTCGGGAAGCTTCGCCCACTTGGTGATGGTCGAATGAAGCTCCCTTGGTATTGGCGCACCTCCTTGCCGGACGGGCTGCAAGTTGAGGGATCCGGTGTAGTAGGGGGTCATGTGACCTGTCTTTGCCTTGTCTCGCCCATAGCTATCGGATCCCTTCTGCTGCCCTCCGGCGTGTCCACCGTGGTGACGAGTGTGGATTCGAGTGCCTGCGTGCTTTGTGTACGCTTTCTGCTTTTTTCTGCGTTTTTCTGGCGCGTTCCAACGCGTTTTACGCGTCCCTCCTGCGGTTTTACTGCGCACAGCCACCTTTAGTGGCACACATATTTCTGCTCCATTTCCCGGCGCGCACACACGCGTAACCGCTTTTCTGCTATCTCCACGACAATCCCCTGATCTGTACGAATCGAACGCACCCCTGAACGTCCATTTCTGTTAAGGTTTGATTGACTCGGGACGTCCTCTTCTCTCAGTATCCCCCTTTCGGTCGTCGCGTATCCCCCGCCTCAAAACCGCGTCACTCGGGTTGCTTCATATCTCGTTCGAAAGCCCTATTTTTTCTGCATCGAACGCATCCACTTGCGCGTCCGCCCGTCGCCAACCAAGCGACACGCAACAGAATTATCGAGCTCGGCCCGTCAATCGCTCCTCGATATCCTGTTTTTCTTTGTTTCATTTCTCGTTCGGCCAGCAACTAGTGTTTTATCGAGCCCAGCATACCGTTCCAGTCGCCTGAATCCTGCGTATCGAACGAACCACTCTGTGCTTCAATCCGCGCACCCGTTACATTGTCGCTGCCGTTTCCGCCGACTCACGCGCTTAAACATCGGTCCGAAAGCCTCTTCTTATTCTTTTATTTTTCACTCGGTCAATCCCACTCCGTTCGACACGAGTAGGACCTCTTTCGACTCCCTGCACCTTTACGCATCGAACGGTCCCTTTTGTCGCGGGATTCACTTAGTTCTTGTCCCGTCGCCGCTGTCATCGCGCCCGCCCTCGCTTGGCTGCTCGCTCCACCCACGTCCCGTCTTGTTTCATTTCTAGCTCGCCCGTTTCGCGTCCGTTCGTCCTGCGCCACCCGTTGTTCGACTCCCCGTGCCCTTGCGCGTCGATCAACACATCTTGTGATACAGCAAGCTCGCTCGTTGTCCTGCCGCCGCCATCCTCGCCGACCCGTACGCTAAACAGCCGCCCGATCGTCATCCCTCGGCATCCTATTTCTTACTCGCTCATTCCGGCTTCGCTCGACGCCTAATACATATCATTCGACTCCTTTTGTCATTGCGCATCCAACGCCCCTGTTTGTAGTGGAAACCGCCCTCGTTCAAGGCCAACGCGTTTGTTCTTACCGTCACCATGCCCGCCGATGACCCCGCCGACCAGAACGCCGCCCGCGTTATCGAATCGTCGCTGCGAGATGCCGTCAACCGGCTCGAGCGACCACCTGTCGAGCTCGAGTGGTTCTTGACACTCCCTAAGCGGGTTCGACGCAGCGCGCAGCTCATCCGCGCAGCACAGACCGAGTGCCAAGTTTTACTTGAGCATGTGCGATCCGAGTGGACTCGAGCACGCGATATCCAACGACAGCGCGAGGAGCGACTGGCTCGCACTAAGTCCCAGCCTAGGGACCTCGAATGCCTGCGTGCGCCCGACCCAGCGGCATGGAACGGACTCGGTCGTAAGAAGACGCGCGGCCGCGCTTTTGAGGCCATCGGACGGGCGTATAACACGCGCCGACAGCTAACCCAGCCCATTGCAGCGACCAATACAGCTCCTGCTGCTCGCCCTACCCCTTCAGACGACCCTGCCGACGCGTTCCTGCTCCATCCGTCGTCCTGCCACGTCCCCAAGCGTCCACTCACCCCACCTGGCCTGCGGGAGGCAATGTACAACGTCCCGCGCTTACTTGGACAAGCCAACGGCACGGATGGCTGTGACTACGGCTGTCCGACTCCTCGTGAGCCCACGCCACCTCCTAGCCCTCCACCACCCGTCCTCGTGCCGCCTCCGGACTTCCCCCGCTGTCCCAAGCCTGGCGAATTCCGAGTCCGAGGGGTTGATATTCACCCAGACATGGCTTACATTGTGGCCCAGGGCCGTCATGCCCGCTGTGCCCAGCCAGGCTACTCAGCACAGAAGGCTGCGGTGGATGTTCAACGGGTTGGAGTTGACTTTCCGGGAGCTCTCGAGTACCTGGCGGAGTTATTGTTCCCTGCGGGTGTTGAGAAATACAGCAAGATGGTTAATTCAGCACGCATGGAGCCGCTTGTGGACTTCGTGCATGGTTGGTACAACCTATCTAAGCGAGCTCAGGCTGTTCAACGTTGACTTTTGACATATCTTTACTTTACTTCTTTTGTTTTCCTTCTTGTTTTGTGTCTTTTCACTTGTTTCTTTTCCTCCTTGATAGTTTACCTACTATGTGGGCGACTTCTTTCTCCTTTTTTTTCTGTCTTGCTTTCTTTCTTCTGATGCTTCTTTTCTGCTCTTACTTGTCATGTTGTGCTCTCCTGTAGGCTGCTTCTTGCCGACTGAGGGCAGACGGCTGTCTTTAGAGGGGGGAGCCTGTAGTAGGGGGTCATGTGACCTGTCTTTGCCTTGTCTCGCCCATAGCTATCGGATCCCTTCTGCTGCCCTCCGGTGTGTCCACCGGAACCGAGGTGCAAGCCGAGTATTCTGCCAGTAAGCTGTATTGAACTCACTGTCTGCATGCCAACGTAACCGGTTTTATTGCCCAGGCCTGCGCGTGGAGTGGTTCAAAGCACGCGAATGCTTTTGTCGATGGGAAGAAGAGGTTCACTGGCTTGAGCGTGAGGCTGCGTCAGTTGTTTTAGACTTCCGCGCGCGCGCGGAGAGATGGAAACAGGCATCCACAGCCTCTAACGCACCAGGGCATCGTGCGTACTGTGACCGTCAGTATAATCAGTGGTTGGGAGTTACGGTGGCAGCTATTGTAAAGCTCACACTGCCCTTGAAGGTGAGAGAACTTCACCTTCAGAGTGTCATGGCTCCTGACTATCCGCCACAATCAGTCTGTAAAGGGACCGTTAGCCCCCATGTGCCGCCGTGCCTTACGATGCGTGTAGAAACCTTCAGAGTGTAAGACATAACTCGTAACACTTTGTCATGTGCAACTGTGTGGGTCGGTTCGCATCTACGCGTAGTACTTGTAAACTACGCGCAGATCAGATTGAGTCCGATTCATTATGAATCACATCTGTGTCAAGTGTTTTATTGACCCCCGGCACATAGTCTACTGCACAGTATTTCTTATCCCAACCCTGAGCTTTTGCCCAGCCTGTTCCAATGTTCAAAAGATACAACCCTCTGAGTTTCTCAGTATTTGTTCGGCTAACCTGCTACACTCCATAGTACATAGCCACACCACACGCTACCTCCGCTTTGGGGACTTTTTCCGTAACTCCGCCATGGCTCTCTCATGTTCTGGCTTGGTCGCTGGGCGCCGACCACTTCTGCGCCTCCTGAGCCCGTCCTGCCGTCAAAAATGTAACTCTGTTGCTCGGATCAGAAGAATGATGTCATGAGTCACTTACTTGTGCACTAGAATCCTGAATGTCAGGATCCTCCGTCACTTCTTCTGCGTCTACGTTCAGAGCCTCATCTAGCGGGGCAGTGTCCCCGAAAAGCGCTGGACTTGGTTCTAGATCCAGTTGTTCAAGCTGCTGGGACAGCGCCTCGGTGTTGTGAAGGTGCTCCTGGTTACGCTCTATGCCCAATCCTTCAGAGTGGCTGGTTCGATTCTACCACTGTGCACTAACCTGAAGCTGCGTCATCGTAGGATATGAACAAGCCCAGTTGGGCAGTAATGTCAATCTCCTCTCCGGATTCCTCATCCGACACTACCATTGCGTGTGCACGCCGCTGTTGTGGCTGTGCTGGCTTTGATACTACCTGATAGTTCCTCGTCTCCAACTCAAGGAGAGCCGCTACCATATCCTTCAGCACTGCTTTCGACCTTGGAACGCCGCTCATTGCGGAGATACCTGTTTCCGGTAAGTCATCTCCCTCATAATCTTCCTCTGCTCGTTGGCGAACAAGGGTCGTCCACTGATTCTGTCTACCTTCAAGCGATTTGCGAAGCACTGACATTGCCCCCTGTACGTCATTATGCACCATTGTCACGCAGTCATTGATGAGCTGCAACATTTCTTTTAGCCTCTGCTTCTTGAGATGACGGCTCACTTCTTTTGGAGCACTCTCTTTGAGCGAACCACGGTGAATGTTCTGCAGCATTCGCGAGAGCGCAAACACCACTACGCGCACACCAAGGGGCCCTCCGTAGACTGTTCCAGTTGGTTGATGCACGTGTGGCCGGGTGGTATGTATCCAACACCGGAAGGTCTCAATGGACCAACGGGAGTGCGACGGAGATTTCGGATCAAAGAACGCGGCAAGTAGCCAGTCCGCCGGGCACAAACTACGCGCCAGGGACGGGGATGTTGATAGGGGAACATGCAGGCTACCAGATTCTTCAGAATTGGACATACCCTCGCTATTCTGAGTGCCCGAGCACTCAGCCTCAATGTACGCGGGACGTTGTATCATTCAACTCACATGTAATGGGCCCAGCTCTTCCAGAACTTCGACCTCATGAAGCAGATTCAGAAATGCATGATCCTGCTTGTGAACATCCCGAAGTTGCGATAACAAATCTCCTGCAAACGGACAATAGACATGGGTTCGGCGAGCGGGAGGCAGCAGCTGTGACGCAAAACCTGTGTCCCCGGCTACCACAGTGCGCATATACTCGGTGTAATGCTGTTCAGCTATGGTCCAGTTGCACTCCGCGCCGTCAACCGGTGCTACTGCCGGCTCGTTCGTGTGCAACACTCCCAGTTTCTCCGCGCATGGTACTTGCGCAAAAGCGAATACCTGATTGGCTGGCAGCTCAGCACGCTGACCGCGTAAGAGATGTAAAATCCATGAGTTGAGATTGTCACGTGTCCAGACCTTGATGTCGGTTAGAGTATGAACCCCAGGGGGCATCCGAGCGGGGTCGATCCATGATGCCGGATCTTTGCGCATATCCCTCTCAATCCGCGCATAGGGAACCTTGCCCCCACCCCTTGTCACTGCAAGCAACTGAGCCAGTATTCATGGAACGACGGCAACACTCACTACTCCAACACTCAAAGTATCGTCTCATTAACTTCTTCTGATCGGCCATTGAAACTCGGGATCCGTAAATCTCCGGCAGCATTGGCAGGCCTGCAGCATTTGCGTAGATTTCCTCCTTTGGTACTTCCGTCGCCTTATTGAGGAGATCACCTGAACTACTACTCAGTATCCTGTCTCCACAGCTGAAAATTCCAGTACCTTTGAACTGCTCCAACCACATGTGCCAGGCCTGCTGAGCGTCCTTTGCATTCTCCGATGTGAGGAAGCCTTTGGCATTACGCGTGGAGTAGCTGTTAATCAATCAGCACTTCATGAGAGCTATAACGACTGCAAACGCACTCAAATACAGTTGCTTCATGTTTTTCATTTGACCAGACTGCGGTCAAGAAGATATGTGCGCCGGTTTGGTGCTCCCACCCTCTCATAGCTCTAGCAATGTCGGATGGAAGGTTGTCCAGCACGCTGCTTGTGGTCAGTTGAAGGTTTGCAGTCGCATACACTGACCAAGACACATACATTGCTTGCACCTCAGACGACTGCCTGTGAAAGGGCAGCTTTGCTTGCGCGCGGATGTTCTGCGCTTGAGCCTTGAGCTCATGAATCTCCTCAGGACATATTGCTTCTCTGTATTTACGCTCTTCCTGGACCGCCTGGTTGTAGGCAATGAGTTTTTCCTTTGGGGTACCATCTGGTAGATGCGCATCTCTACGTTGCATGATCTCCGTGCGATACTGTTGCTTGAAAAGAGTGAGATAGGCCGTGTGCCGACTAAGTGTTGGACCTTGTGAGCGCTGGCTATCCAGGCGGTCCTGTTTGGCCGCTGCATTGTATAAGATGTGCTTAATCCTCTGCGCGCGACATCAGCTGCAGCACTTTGCACAATGAGCAGGCTTACCGTGTGCAACCTGTCGCGGTCTGGGATTGAGAACGCAGTGGGAGATTGAGCACCGTCCAAGAGCTCGCGCTCTGGAAAGGCGACGAAAAAGTCGAGCTTGATAGTGTCAACCAGCTCATCTTTGGGGCTAAAAAGCTCTCCGTCACCATCCCGAACCTTCCCTGCTCCGCTGAGCTCAAGCCATTCTTCTAAATATGACGCAATAAACTCTCGTTCTTTCGCAGTGAAAATTGATGGGGGCATTGAATAGTAGCCAGTGTATGAGTACTTTCCTGTATGCAGTGCGTCAAAGATAAAGGGCAGTTTTTTAAACTCCGCTTGGTATCAGCAACGCGGTGCTACGTATTAAGGGGCTTTCATCAGGTACAGCTTGATGACTCAGCCCTGCGTGATCACAACAGTCTGCGCGTAGCTTTTCTTTGGCCCGCCATGAAGTGGACACTACTGCTGTACAGTTGCCTCTCGTGATACACAACCACACACTGCTACAGCAAAATACTCATTGTTTTTGCATGATATTGGAACCATAGATTTCTTCTCCACTTTGCTTTTCCTCCGCCTTTCTCCTCCAATTGGCACGTGCCCAAGTTATACGGGCTACATAGAACTCATCTGCTGTCCGCTGTAAAATAATGCAACTGTCTCTCTGCTCTGAACTGGATCTCTGAAGCTCACATGTTCTGTGATTGTCACAGGCTATCGCTCTGCGCGCAGATGCTTCAATCTACGCGCAGACGCTTTGCGCTCCGAAATGTCCTTACATTCATTGTGTTTCAAGTACTGAGCCTCACCACATGCACAGTTCAGAGCGGTCAGCTGCTGCTACGCGTGGTTATTCATTACCGCACGTTGTATTCAAAGTATCTAAACCTATTTGTCATGATCCGTGTTTATCATACAATATGAGTTATAACAATCCAAATTATGCTTTGCGCATGGAGAAATAGATCAACGCGTGAATCTTCAACTAGTCTTCTGCTTCCCCTCTTCATGTTACTAGTCCTAAGCTGTTCCGCACACACTCAGTAGTAGCGAATCACATCTCCGCGCAGTAGATGACAACCACGCGTGGTATTTAAGCCAAGTTACTATTTCTTATTGCTGCTTCACTCGCTTTGGTGTGCGCTAGCTGAGCATACTTCTTCATACTGGTGAAGGTTTAGCTCTGCGCGTAGATGTCCCAATCCACGTGTGAAACCTTCTGACATCACTGTGTTTCAGTGAACTTCACTCCCGTGGAGAGTATCAATACTCCGCGCACTTCACTGTACTGAGTGATCTCGCGGATTTCATAGGCTCTACGCGGAGATATGTGGCTTTGCACAGTCGTTCGCAGCTTTGCACAGTTACCCGCAGCAGGAGTTGAAGGATTGAATTGGTGGATGCAGAATGTTTGATCCATAGTATAGCCACGTCTCACATGTATATAAGGAGGCCCTCTGAGGCTGTTGAATGCACCAATCTCTTTACTCACTCACTCGCCATTGCGACTAAGACTTGAGCCTTGCTCGTCTCTATATAGCGCTGCGTAGACTTAAGCGCATATATCCATAAGCGACTGTTGCTTTGCATTGCCTGCCTACTAACTCCTGCAGCGTCACTAAGTCCAGGTGAGCCCCAACATATACCAGGTAGCCTCTGACAATAGCACGCTCGAGTGAACACCGGCCAACTAAGTTTATGGCGCTCCAATATATCGACGTGACGTCCTTCACATATACAGACAGTCAGGACTATGTCTTGCCCGTTTGGTAGTGCCACTTCAAGATATACGTATACTCACATAACTTCTGGTTGTCTCACGTACAAGCCGAGCATCAGATCCTACGCCTCTGCTATTCGTTTTTTTGATTAGTTCACAATAGCTTCATCAACCCTTTGTTATAATTACTGTCTGGTGACCTCTGAACACTACTTTATTCTACTAGTAGTTACTTTTATTCCCACACACTCTGGGCAGTAATCCGTAACATCCAGAGCTCCTAAATGATGACATGTAAAAACAGTTCAATAATCAAAATACAAGCATTAGTTGTATTGATGAGATGCCAGAGATACTCACAGTTGGGAAGCAGAAACAGAAATAAGTAACTTTCAAAGGGGTCACATGGCATCTTTACTTGTCAAGATCTGGGGACACCTGGCTCTTTGTCACAGACCCAAACAGACAAATTTAAGGTCTAAAACAGCACCCAGGTTGAGTTGAATACATGGTGTACCGGAATCAAACACCTGGTCCAACCCCTTGGAGCCGGATATCCACTCCTCATTAGCTGCGTCATTTCGTGCTTTGGGGTATATCCTCCTGGTGTCAGATTGAAGAATTCTGCATTCTGGGTCAAACTTTGTTTCCTCCCACTTCTTCCCCCCAAGTCCAAGGCTTCTTCCCCCTGGGTTAAACAGTTCATCCCCCCAGGTGAAATGATCTTCCCACAAGGTCAAGGACCAACTTGGGCTGAATCAAAAGGCCTGGCTGCATGACTTGGGTCCAATACACATATGCTTGGGTCAAATATGTGTCATATTTCCACCCAGGTGAAATACTGTTCCCCCTCAAGTGAAATACTGTTTCCCCCCCAGATCAAATACAAGGTATGTGTCAGTCACAATACACTACGACTTACGTTGGGGGAGATACTCATGCCTCCGGGTGAAATACTTCTTTCCCCCAGGTGAAATAATCTTCCCCCCCAGGTCAAACACCAACTCTGTATCTGTCCCAGTACAATGTTACTTGCACTGGGTGAAATACTCTTTCCCCCAGATCAAATACAAGCTATGTGCCAGTCACACTGCATCACTACTGGCGTTGGGGGAGATATTCATGCCCTCGGGTGAGATACATCTTTGCCCCGGGTGAAATACTGCTTCCCCCCAGATCAAATACAAGGTATGTGTCAGTCACAATGCACTACTACTTGTGTTGGGGGAGCTAGTCATGCCCTCAGGTGAAATACTTCTTCCCCCCGGGTGAAATACTCTTTCCCCCCAGGTCAAACATCAACTGCGTGTCAGCCCCAGTACATTGCTGCTGGCGTTGGGCAAAATACCCAT
>WSTH01000614.1:0-20976 GCA_019616345.1 Ceratobasidium sp. 395
CTGATACCTGATACCGTCCCGAGGGGCCACTTTGCCTTCAGATTAGCCAGCCCGATCACTAGCTATTGTTTATACTAAACCGACTGTTGTCAACCGAAACGCTCGAGTTCCCGTCAGATCACAAGCCGACGATGTCTGTGGCAGAACTCGCGTATTGGAATAAAAGTGCGTAGCTTTGACTCGGGCTTCTAGATGTTCGCACCATTCTCCTTCACTATTGTTTAACTTATACGCGCTCATGTCCTTTCATTCTGCCTTGCAGCCCCGTACCAACGACAGCCGCCCGACGAAAAGACTCATAGAAGAATAGACAACCGCCCTAGCCTTGCTGACCTTCTTTATATACGGATCACTCCCAAATCCCATGACCTGGCTCCAACAACCCGAAGTAGCCCTGTCTGCCTTGCCTAAACGTCTCCCGGGAACGCTCGGTCAACTCCAACCGAAGTTGACCACCAGCGGTCGGGGGATTGAATGGTTCACGTCATCGTCTTCCTAAATACTGCCACGTCCAGTTGCTGCATCCCCGAGCATTGGTATCCGCGGAGGCAACCGAGGTCTTCACGGCGCTTGTGACAAGTCAAGCACGCGCTGGTGCCTTGCCGCCGGCTTGATTTGCACCATTTCCTTCCCCGCTAAGCTTGTCTCTCGAACTCGCATCACACGAAACGCAAGAGATTGTCGTACCGGATGGCTACTTTACTTCTGCACAACTCGCCCATACCCTCTCCTGCCAAACACCCAAACGACCATATCGCGCCGGATCGATACAAACCAGTCTCAACAGCGTCCGGGATCGTACAAACATTCGAGGTTGGATGCCAACGGGCCACGTCCACACAAGTCGGACGTACCTCTCGACGCGGACGAAGAGTCTGAGCGATTCTTGCAACCAGAGGCCCGATGAAGACGAGGGTCCAGTGAGGGGTCGCCGTCGCTCAATATTCCAGCCAGATTCAAGGGACGTGAGCATCCAACATCGCTCTCACCTACTCCAAGAACGTGTTAGCGTTCCCTTCCCCGTCCATGGTACGTTTTTTTATCCTTTTTTTTGATTATCAAGAAGATCATCTAAAATGGCTCTCATTGACTAGCACGGAACGAGACAAGAAGAGGAAGGACCTCGACATATCCCGAGTAGGATGGAGATCGACTGAAACCCCAATCACGAGCGGTTACTCGTCCAGCTTGAAGAATCCTCGGATATCAAACGGAGGCGTGCGAGGTTGGGCGCGTCTGCGACCTTGACACTTTGAGAAGCAGCGAGGACAGTTTTGTCCGTCAGAGTCTGGATCTGGTGGGAAGTCGAATTATCGTGCCAAGTCGTCTAGGATCGATAGGGAGACTGCGGGGCTGCGCCGAACGCGAGGCAGGAGAGGATGGGGAGGATTATGAGGAGCTGGTGGGCTATGAATCGGAGGGGGAGGTAGATGTGGTCGCTGGGAGTTTTCACACTCGCGATGCCTCTGGCTTGAGGAACATCCCCGGCGCTCTGGACCACGATAGCGAACACCCGGAGGACCGGGAGCCGGAAGGGCTGGCGGAGTTGGAAATGACAAGGAAGAGACGCTAGTGGGCGATGAAACGTTGGGCAACTGGAGTGTCGAGGGACGAGACATCGGAAAACGAGAGGACGTTCGATGGGCACAAGATATCGTTCGAGACCAAACACCGCGGGACGTGGAGGACGAAGAGGAAAGACAGGGATCCACCGGGGTTACGATCAAGAGACTTAAGATGCCGATCTTAGCTTGGGCTTGCTGCCATCCAAACGACCAGATTTTCCTCCTGACCGACCGGGATATCGGTTCTCTCGACTTTGGACACTCGTCTGCTCGATCTGGATGTTCGCTTCGTTAATTCAGATCTTCGTATTTGGGAGGCGGTTGTGGATGGATCGGATTTAGAGTTGGAGCAGAGTTCGGGGTGTGTTTGGTAAATGGATGCTTCGTCAAGATGTTGAGGATGAATATGACGAGAACTTGGATATCAGACGCGGTGAGTATTTGAAGCATGAAACGTATCTGAGTTGACGAATATCTCAATCGCGATAGGCGTTCAGATCGTACTGCTAGATGTCTAGGCCATAACGCCCGCTCGGACGTTGGTTTATCAAAACACCGACCGGAGCCCTATCTTCGAAAGTGAACCAGAACTTAACGGCGTTTTATCCACGACGGCTCTCGGGGCCGTGGAAAACCTCCATACTCATACTTCGTTACTCCCCAGTCTTTTTCTAGCGGCGGGGGGCGTTCAGACTGCGAGCAACACTGCTCTAGACGACGCTTTGCACAAGAAACCCTAGGATCTTGATATCGTCACACTCATGGCTACTCAGCCCGCCGGAACTTCGATTGCCTGTTGCGTCGCCCGTTCTCGGGGCACGCGCGTTCGACCGAACCCCGTGTGGAGGCTGAACCATACCCCACGACGCTCATAACTGAAGCCACCGCGGCTTTCCGTACTGTACGGCCCGAAATCTCCTCCAAACATCGTGGTTACTTCTAGTTCAGCCAACCCAACACTGGTTGTCTCCACCCTAGCGCCAGATGCTCCATAGTTGAGATCACTTCTACTTCGGCAACGGCACATACTCTGGATGTGTTCCAAGCACCGCCCGCTCCATTTAGCTCCCCTCTGATCCCCTCCCGGCGCCATGCTCGGCTGACGCAGGACAGACTTCGGAGGGTGTCTATTCATGCCGCCGGTCGTGATTTGTTTGGTCCTGCGAGCGCGACCAGGTTCAATGCGAAAAAGGGGTCGACACATGGATTGTAAAGATTGAACCTACGCCAAGGGTGGAGCCTACGTCGATATCAAAGCCCATGCCGGGGGCAGGGCCTGCGCCAGGAGTTGGGCCTTATTCGAAGGGGGAATCTGCGCCGAAGGTGTGGGCTGCACGACATGACGAGACTAGTCGGAAAATCGAGTCTACATGCGAGGCAGACTACATGGAGGAGGTGACGAACAAGCCGGAGCTATATTCGGGGAGGGAGACCTGGCTCAAACAAAACCCAGAGCGTCGACGAGAATCGACGCCAGAGGTGGAAGACAAAACTAAACCGCGCGCGCATCCGAAAGCGAGGAAACCAAACCGACGAAGAATCAGTTGGGGAGCCTGTCTGTGTTCGATAACTCTGCTGTCGCATTTCAATCCGCTCCCGCTACCCCAAGCACCCCCAGTCCTCAAAGCACGTCGGTTCAGAAAGACGCCTCTACTAGTCATTATTCCTACCTAGCATATATTCGACTTATTCAATCTATCTCTCTACCTGCTCCTGCCTCTCGTCATGTTCTATTCTGAATTCGGATCAAATTTGGTTAACCTATTTGTCGCGTGTGTACGCACTGTGTCTACTCAAATGTTCCTCCAGTTTATGCTGGAAATCTGACTCACCTATTCTACATTCTTGGTCGCCGTAGAACCATCAACCTCACTCCCCAACGATAAGCCCACCGCACCCAGTGTCCAGAGGAAGCCGCCGGTCTACCAGATCAGAGCGACTCCCGGTCAGGTGACTGATTCGCGCGTCGAACGCGTGGCTTACCCCTGAAAAGAAGCGACGCCTAAAATGAATGACGTCAGTCGACGGGGGTTGGATGTTGTCCGTTGAACCAAGACAAGCCGCTCACCATCCGAATGCCTCGTGCTCACCACATTCCGTTCGGTTGGACCAACGTCGGACAGATATCTTCGTATGCATAGATTTCTCCTGATATATTGATGAGCCTAACTATCTCAATCACTGTAGTTCCAACGAGTGGCATTTCTGGATCACCTCCTTTCGCGTCTTCACGGTGCACAGCAACAACAGAGCCTACAATGCTATACTATCATTACGTGGTACGTCAACCGACTTAACTTCTAACTCAATATATACTTAACTAAAATCATCTAGCTGACGTTACAATCCTCCACCTGAGCGAATACCCGACACAGCACTCGGTCGAGATCGTCCCCGCAGTCAACGGGCGTGACTCTGCTCTATCCTGAAGGATAACCCTCCCGGTTTATGCAGCCTGGAAACACAATCTGAATATGTTCGCCAGCTTTTGCTCAATTCGTGAGTTTTTTTTCCCGGCTGTAGCCAAAACCACCAAGCGCTGCTCTAGGTTTCGAGGGCTGACTGGCGGTCTCGAATCCCATCCCATTGTTCTCCAACCGCGTAACGTATCTATAGACAGTCTAGTAGCCAACGACTTGTTCTGCAAATTTTTGTATGGCTTTACGCTAGCATGGAACCTGGTTAGACGAACAACGACATCTATAACCGACCTGGAATCCCGACCTGCGTAGTTATGTTGGACGTCAAGTCCTGGTGCTGTAAGATCTCCGGGCTGTTGGGAGGACAATGAAAGATGGGTCTACCCCGGGGTGAGTGGCACTCAATGCTGAGCGTCTTCGAGCGGGAGGTTATACTGAGACTAAATTTATAACGGGATCAGATAGGATACAAACTCACGCGACTGGTCAGCGGTCGAGTTCAGTTTCTCCTAATATGCACGTCGAACATCATGATCCTCGCTCGTATGATGATCACTGCTATCAAATGATAGACTCAACCGACTAGATCCGCCTTTTGTGATGAGCGCCCTCAATTCTACCTGTTTTCCTATTGCGCCACAATTCAAAAAGGCTAGAATTGAGGGCGCTCAATGGCTTGCAGACTATCCACTGTATAACTCGACTATCCAATTCAATTATCTCCCCTTCGTTCAGCCTGCTTCTTAGCTTATCTCTGTGTCGACTGATCTTTATATCGCATGTTCGGTGCTGTCGCCAAGCGAAAGCAAGTCTGATTGGCGAACATGATTTTAGGCGCAATAGACACAATGCTTTACGATCGTTCAGCTTCTTTGCTAAACACTCTTCTACTTGGCCTACTCGGAACTACTGCGCTCCCACCACTACTGCTGGCCTGATCTCAGCTTGTCTCATGCCAACAACATGCATCTTATCACCGTCTCTTGAGCTACAAACCCAGAAATGGTGGGCTGCATGAGCATAACCATCGGAAGCGGTGAGCGTTTGTGAAGTTATCGAAAAAGTGAGCGGCGCCGTAGTTTGACGCTCGCCCAAGGCTGACTAACTCGCCCGTTGGTTTACCTTAGATCATATGCACCACGTGGCTCGTGATCGCCCCTTTACCTCATACAGAACGTTATTTACTACCTTTAAGGCAGTCCCCTAGCCCCTGATCGGCGATCAATGTTGTGAACCTTGGCGGTGACTCAGCAAGACCAAGAATAGCCTGCATACACCCCCTGTTGGTTCCTTCTCTCTCTCTGCGACCAACATACAGCACTATCTTATTCATCGACATATACGAGTATCTCACACACAACATGCATACCACAGCTTTCACCATTCCACCCCGCCCGACGACCCCACGACCAGGCCTCTACTCTGGCTGCACTCGGGACGATCTCATGTCCATCTTGTACCCCCATGGATGTGAGGCGGCGACACCGATCCCGCCTTCCGTTCCTACCTCAGATGACACGAAGCCTAGGCGCAAGAAGTTTGGTGGGCTTGTCAAGAGCGTGTCTGGGCTGTTCCGGAAGAGCAAGAAGAGCAAGTCGAAGGAGCCGAACGCGCTAGTGGTAGAGCCCATATCGTCGACGACCGAGCTGAGAACCGCTGGGCTGATGTTCGACGCCAGCGAAGAGCCCGACGGGGGCAGATACCGGGCGAGTGCGGGACTAGGGCGCGGGTCAGAGTCTGCGGACGCGCTAAACGAGCTGATCGACGCTCACTCGAACTCGGACTTGGGGTCGAAGTTCGGCTCGTCGGACTCAATCCCGTGGTCGCTCCTCCCCAGGTTTCCGGACCCACCTACCGATCTGACAGCCCCAGCTCCTGCCACTGAACACCTAAATCGCTCAAAGACAAGAACCGGACTTGCCATCTCCAGTCCAGCCTCAACCAGCGAGCCCTCGGGCTGCCAAAGCTTCTCGATGAGCAGTCGCCCCAAGCGCAGTGCACTGCCATCTCTGCAGTTCTTCAAGCATCGATCAGAGAGGTGAGTAACCCCTATCTTTAAGTTTGATTTTTGACGTACACACCACTGTCATTTTGCCTAGCGGCGAGTATAACCGCAGGAGTGTGTTCAGGCGGGCGCTTGACGCCATCAAGATTCGGCGACTGCCACGGCGGCTAAACCTGAGCGAGAAGGTCAAGGCCGAGGCGTCGAACCAGATCAAGTTCGGCTCGGCCAAGGCGACCCAAGTCCAGAACACCTCCATCCTCCCTACATCCCCCGTTCCCGACCTGATCGTCACCGCCTACGAAGATAGCACGAGGGTGGTCTTCAGGCTCGAGGATTCAGGCTGCCAGGACTCGGAGCCAGTCGAGCCTGGTCTGCTGTTCCCAGACTACATCCGGGAGAACTACCCGACCGACCGGCGGCTCACGGAGCTGCCTCGTCTGACGCTGTCGATGAGCGACTGAAACACGAACCTGATGGCTATCGCCGAGGACGAGGAGGAAGAGGAGGACGAAGAATACCAGTCGCGGTTCTCAGACTCGGACTCTGAGCCGGACTTCACCTCGGCGAACGACAGCAGGTCGTCGTCTCAGGACTCGTCTCCGCCCCTGACTCCTATGTCAGCGGAAATGCCGCTGCCGCCGGCTGTCTTTGCATCCGCCGGCAAGTCGACCTTAAGCTATGAGGTCGACGACAGGGACAACGCCATTGGCGTTGCCCTGTGAACAACGGAAAGCTCGTCTCGGCTGTCATTTTCACAGATTCATCTATTCGAAAGAAAAAAACACAAAAGTACAAAAAATCGGAACCTATAAAACCCAAAAATCGAAAAAGCACAAACCCCAAAAATGGCTCAGTTCGGGCTTTACACTTCTCGATTCGGACTTCCTCTCGGCCCTTCCGGCTAACTTCATTTTTCTTCACTGAACCTAAGCGACATAGTGGACTCGATCGTCGTATAGTAAGCCTAGCCTAGTACCCCACGCATTTCAGCCTCTAACTTCATAGCCATAACTTAGCTACACTTCTACCACGGCCGCACCCCACATTCTACCTGGCGCCCTATCTGTGTATGCCCTCCTTTGTCTCTGCTTCACATGAAACTCATGATACAGCGTGTGTCCGTTCAAAATCCTAGAGCAAGCGCTCTAACACCCGATCTGGTATGCCATTCCGTTTCATCAAGCTAGTTGTATGCGTGTTGCTAATCTTCCACCATCGCTAGGTGTCTGAGTCTGATGTCGTACTCTTCTGCATCGTCGTCAAGGTTTTGTCATTTGTTTTCTCTCTCCTATTTCTCTTGATCTGCGTGAGCAATGTTACTTTATGGTAGCGTGGTAACCACTCACGTGACCCTAGGCTGATCGATCGGCTCCCTCCCGCTCTCTCTGGGGGTCGGCAACCCCATAGTAAACGTAAGCAGAATCTGTCCAGGCCGAGTGTGACAAAGCATTGGCAATATGGGACAAAAAAACACAATCCACATACCTGCCATCCAACACGCGCTACATTCATTATGCTTGAGTATAGGCACTTCAAAATTCACAGTAAATTGCTTCTCGTAAAACCTTCTGAAAAGATATTAAATATTGAACTTGGTCGCGCCGATAGCGATTAGAAATATGTCTTTGGTGCTCAGAAAAAAATTACTGTTCTCAACGATTTCTTCACTCAGTTGTTTTGAGTATATGTCAGACGCGTCTTGAGCCCGGCCTGAGGTATGGCAAAGCAGAAACGTGAAGTAAAGGTGCGAGCATCCAGCCATTTGATGCTTATATAAGCGAACTTGCATGAGGAACTCATCGAGTTGCGCACTCCTCCCTCACCGGTATTTTACCAAGCCACGCCTATGCCAAGCTACCTTCGCGTACACACAAAAGCTCCTTTGTAATTCAGACCGTTTAACTTGAGAAAGCATGAATGCGAGCGTTGGCGCGAAGACTCCGTGGAGACACACGTCCCTATTCGAATATTGTGACCCCTCGTTCCAGATTTGGACGCATGTATGCACTTAATGGCAGACCTACGCAGTGTTGGAGTAACCCCCGGGCCTACGAACGATGAACAAAACGTTCCCCAAAGGCTCTAGGACGTGCCTACCTTGACTGAGTTGGCTGTATTATAAGCGATTTACATTTGAGTTTGGCAAAAATGTTACAATAGCGAGTACAACGTCAAAACAGCGGCTAATTGCTTGGCTTCCTCCAGCCAACGACGTGAGTGATGGCCTGTTGGGTCAAATGATCCGTTGTGCACCTACAATTCCAGACAACCAGCAGAACGGGCGGGTTATGTGGCCACAATACAACACATACGAATAGGCAAAGTGAACACTTAGCTGCTCGGATTGGAAGTTCATTCGACGCAAAGCGTGTATTGCTAGCTCAAGTGGTGGCAATAGAAAGCTTCATGAACAAATGGACGTAGCGCTTGAATAGCGAGCGGAAACAAATCGTGCTCCAACGACAAAAGTAATTGAAAAGCCAATAGACCATACCGAAGGTCTGCTATAATTGAGCTAGTGGAGGATGCTAAGTATGAAGATCTCCGTTAATCCAGGGCCAAATATCCGGAGAATCAGATTAACTAGCTTCGGGAACCGGCAACAGTCAGGTTTGAGCGAGGACAACGGTTGGGAATAAATAGGCAAATATTAAGGGGATTCTGGCAGACATAGAGCACGAGAAGCAAGCAAAGCTGAGCATCAGTGCCGTTCAAAGGGTCAGACATCTCATGCTGCTTGGGGGGGTGGGCGTAGACGATACGGATGCATGTCCCGAAGATGCAGGTAAAGCTCTATTACGATGATCAAGTATTGTTTAATTACTTAGTTTGATAGTGTACGAAGCTCACTCCATGTATCTTTAGCATCGTATGTACACCATTTCTCGATATCTAATCTTTGGCTATCGAACTGCGACCTGCATGCGGCAAGAAAGTGGGCGACTAGGGACGTTTGTGTTTGTCTAGTCACGTGACCTGGACAAAGATCTCCTATGGGTTGCCGACCCCCACTCTCTCTTTCAGCTCTTTCCTGTAAACAATCCCACATACAAGCCAGATCTTCTTGTCACGATCTGAGATAGTACGCCCGCGGCTGTGCCATCTCGTGGCATCATATGCGCGAACCGTGACAAAGATAGCATGCGTTATCTGGGCATTGCTGGTGAGCCACCTTTTGATAACTTGAGTGTTGTGATTGACATGTGGCACAGGTAGTCATTTCTCTGCCTCATCGCTGCTTTTTGATCTTTCAGTGCTCATCTTACGACCTGACAAACCCCGAGAGCATCCCGCCCATTCGCATTTATTTGGCTGGTGTCATGACTTGACACGCTTCCTATAATATAATCACAATTTGTTATCTTTTTCAGAAACACTTTCCTTTTATGGAACATTTGTCTTATGACCAAGCACTTACTTAATATCTCATATTTCATAATAAGCTTTATCTATATCACGTGTTCTAGAATGTTCTGGAAGTCTGACTAATCCTTCTTATTTCATCTCTCATATCAAATTAGTTATGACTCGTTCTTTGTACACGTAGATACAAGGCTGTGCCTTCTCTTGTATATAACCAGGGGCAAGTTCGAGGATACAGACCAAGAACTTGACCTCCTCGTCAATCCAAAGTTCTCTCTCATATCCCCTTGGTCACTGGGCTATCAGTCGCCCATACCACTTAGCTCATTGCCTATCACCATCTTGAGGACTCTGACATTAGGTCAAGTTCTTTTCCAGATCATCGCGGCAGCCCTCCTCGCTGTCAAACCATCTGTCCCCACTGCGTTCTTATCATTGTACTTTGTTGAGAACCTATTCGAGACAAGCGCTGGTCCGGTGAAACAGTTGATCCAGGGTGACCCTTGTAATAATCAAAAGCAAGGACCTGCAACTAGTAACCGGGGAGTACCACCCTCTTATAGTGTAATCTTCACCTCATTTGGGAATCATATCCCCCACTCAGCGTTCCTAGCCAGTTAAAACAACCGCTTGCAGAAACCACACCAGACGCTTATCGCTATAAGCTGGCAGTGACTGTTCAACGCTAGTTGCAGAGACAAGGAATTAGCGTTTACGTCAGGAAAAACCTCCCCTTTCATTAAGATCTGGGATTTCAATTTACCTGAATTTAGGCCATTTAGCAAATTTAGGTAAATTTAGGTAAATTGACCTAAATTCCATAAATCTGGTGCCAAAAGCCACCAGACATGCCCTAAGCCCTCCCAGCATACACTAGTAGGCCAAAAAAGGGTTCTGGGACAGATCTGGCACAATTGGAAACTCCTAAATGCAGGGTAAATTTACCTAAATTTACCTAAATTGAGGACCCCCCCAGGCAAATTTAGGTAAATTTGGCTGAACAAAAAGGGGGGGGTCGTTAAAGTTCTAAACCCCTAAATTTAGCTAAATTTTACTCAGTTTGGCTGAAACTTAACAGCCCATTTTTCCTGACGTAGAAGTGGTTAACTATTGATCGAGTAACCTTCGGGTGAACGCACGATTACTCTGGCTCTCTCAGAACACGACCGTTGTTGCTACTGCAACTGGTTCCATCCCGAAGTCCGCTGCTGGAAAACTTATTCCCCAGCCGAAGTACGAAAGGGAGGACCTTGCGAATCTACTATTCGCTACATCCCAATCAAACCTCAACAACTACGCAACCGGGCTCAGCAGTGCTTTGTCACACCCCCTGGTTCTCCCAGTTGTAATATCTGTTTTAGACTCAACGACGGGTCTAATACCATCCAGTGCCCTTATTGCCCAAAAAGGGACGCATACCGTATCCAGGAAACCTTCTGGCAGTTCAAATCTCGCCTCTAAACAGTTAGTCATCAGTTACTAGAAATCAACCAATACCAAAATTTCTTTAGTGTCACTTCCTCTAAACGTCCACGCTGAACCATTGGCCGTCGCACCCCCTCCTCGGTCAAGACCCTTGCCTGCTCTCAGGTATCCAAATCCAGAAACTTCCCAACTCGAACCGGCAATCCTACCACACATCAGTTGGACTATCAAACCCAACGGAAACATTGGGTTGTACCTAATCGATATCCCCAATACGTTTACAAGCCTTTACAAGAAAAGGGCTTCAAATTTAGCAAGATTGCTGTGGTATCAAAAGTGGGAATACCTGTACACTGAGGAACCACCTGCCTATCAAGAAGAAGAGGTCGCGGCTCCCTCATATTTCAACACACTAAAAAGAAAAAGAGAAGACGATGGCGGCTCCACCTCCTCCCAATTTTGGAGATATGACAATGGGAGAGCAGATCACGTGGTTGTGTAACGCTATGACCAACGTAGTATTGGCAGTAGATGACATTAGAGGCAATCTGGCTGTAGCTCGTACCGAAATACAAGACTTAGAAACACAAATGACAAACGACCAAACTCACTTTGATGAACAACTCGGCTTAGCCGGAGTTGATGTAACAAATACATTTAATCGTGTTGTGGGCATCGAAGCCCTCGTAAACACGGTGATCACCAATCAAAACCTTCCTCCCCCACAAGGAGGAGGACAACCACAAGGAGGTCAGCAAGGAGGAGGACAACAAGGCGGACAACAACAACCGCCCCCTCCTCCTCCAGCTGGCCCTGTTGGGCAAGTCAAAATGGCTAAGCCTGACAAATTTGACGGCTCTAAACGAGAAGAGCTTCGGAAATTTATGACATCCTGTCGCCTCTTCATGGACACCAATATGCCAAACCATGGAGAAGATGCTAAAATTGCGTTTATCATTTCATACCTTTCTGGGTCGGCCCGCCAATGGGTCCAATCTTATCTTGAAGTTGACATGCTTGGTAACCAAGTAGTGCTTTGGTTACATGATACTGCTCTCTTCTGGCGTGAAATGAACGCCCGTTATGGTCAACTCAACGAAGGAGACGACCACAGGCAAGAACTTAAAAAATTACGCCAGAAGGGTACGGTCCAAGATTACCTTACCGAATTCCAACGTCTATCGGCTTACTTGGGTTACAACGATATTACGCTGCGAGATATTTTTTATGACCACCTATCTATGGAAGTCAAACATAGTATGCTGGCACAAAGCTTTGACCCGGCCGGCACCACGACTTTCAATGAAGTCGCTGAGCGAGCTCTACTCATTGACAAACATATCCAACAGTTTGCAAAAATTGAAAAACCAAAACATACTTCCTCACCCGCGTCTACAACTACGGCTCGTACCACCACTACCACTACCACCCAGGCCACTACTACCAAAGCGCTTTTATCCAAGGGCGACCGCGTCTTCACAATTGGGACTGATGGTCGCGCAACTCGTGGCAAGGTTACCAAGATCGCTAAAAACGCTAAGGGCTTTAACGCCCCTTGGGTCAAATGGGATGGTCAAGATAGCGAAGTAAAAATGACTTTTGATTCCTTGAAGAAAGATACTCGACCAGCACCAAGTACGCCGAGTGATCCCAAAGGTCCCGGACCAATGGATGTAGACAGTGCAGGAAAAGGGAAGTCAACAATGATCTGCAATAGGTGTCAAGGCAAAGGACACATGGCAAAGGATTGCCCAAGTCGTCCCATGTCGGGTTATGAAGCTAGTGTGGAAAAGGTAGAATCGGAAGAAGAAGGGTCGGAAAAAGAGGACGCCTGAACAGAGCTAGGAGGACTGTTTTGGGCGAAATCTTGAGTAAAGTGAATGCGCGTAACAACGATAACATAGACGAATTGGAATGTATGAGTTTGGAAAATAAATCACAACTTCTACTCTACTTCCGCGCGCATCCATTAGAAACAACTCCTGACCAAAAAACCACTTATACCATGAAAGCTTTCCAAGGCTGGGCGATGCTTGATTCCGGTGCTACTTCTACTTTTATCAATCGTCGACTTATCAACGAATTCAAAATACCAATCAAAAAATTAAAAAATCCTAGAAAACTTCGTGTCATTGATGGACGCGACATTGCTTCAGGGCAAGTCACTGAGTACTGTGCTCTAAACCTCAAAATATTTGGACACAATGAAGTCTTAAGCGCCTATGTGGTAGACATTGGAAAACATGACTTAGTACTAGGAATGTCCTGGCTAAGTGTGCATAACCCCAGCATCGACTTCAAGGACAAAAGTGTGTCCTTTGACTCGGAGTTTTGCAGAAAAAACTGTCTTCACACGGCACATACCATCTTCTCTGGCCACACTCCAGAGATCGAACTGGCCGCTACCGCAGAACTTCCTGCAAACTATCAAGACTTTTCTAAAGTATTTGCAGAAGAGGAAACTAGTCCTCTACCTCCTCATTGACCATACAACATACAAATTGACCTCAAACCGGACGCGCGACCAAGACATGGTCCGATCTATAGTGTTGGGGTTAAAGAGGACGAGGAAATGAGGTCAACCATCCAACGGCAACTTGAACATGGTTTAATACGTCCTTCTAAATCACCCATGGCCTCACCGGTAATATTTGTTAAAAAAAAGAATGGAAAACTGAGAATGTGCATTGACTACCGACGGCTTAATGATATGACCGTAAAGAACGTATATCCACTCCCTCGGACAAATGACCTTATAGAAAAACTCCGTGGTGCTAAAATCTTCACTAAACTGGATCTTAAGTGGGGATATAATCTTGTACGCATCCGAGAAGGTGACGAGTGGAAAACGGCTTTTAAAACAAAATACGGTCTATTCGAATATCTAGTCATGCCTTTTGGTTTAACAAACGCTCCAGCTACATTCCAACACTTCATGAATGATATACTACGAGATATCCTGGACATCTACGTCATTGTCTATCTAGACGATATCCTAATCTTCTCAAAGGATCCAAAAGATCACCCTGGTCACGTAAAAGAAGTCTTATCTCGCTTGCAGAAACACAACCTGTACTGCAACCTGGAAAAATGTTTCTTTGATGTTACCGAGATTGACTACCTGGGTCTTATTGTGTCCCCAGAAGGTGTTCGTGTAGACCAAGAAAAGGTCACTAAAGCCGTCGACTGGAAAGTACCGCATAACGTCAAATCGCTCCAAGAGTTCCTTGGCTTTGTAAACTTCTATCGCAAATTCGTACCTAACTACTCAGGCAAAGCTCGCGCCCTATTTAACTTGCTTCGAAAAGATACTGTTTGGAACTGGGACAAAGACGCTCAAGAGGCCTATGAAAATCTCAAACATGCTCTTAAATCGGCACCTTTGTTGATCCAACCGGACCCAGCCAAACAATTCTACTTAGAAACAGATGCTTCGGACTACGCTGTAGGAGGGGTACTATCACAGATTGCCGATGATGGGAAGATGCACCCCATTGCATTCTTATCCAAATCTTCTTCGCCGGCAGAGAGAAATTACGATATCTATAACAAGGAGTTACTGGCCGTTATTAAGTGTTTTAAGGAATGGCGTCACCTGCTAGAAGGAACGGAACTTCCCATCCAAGTTCTATCAGATCACAAGAACTTGGGTTACTTCCAGACAACAAAAGAACTTCGTGGACGCTGTCAAGCCCACTCGAAGATAAGATGATAAACCGCTAATCACAAGTAAGAAGTATGTTCCCTGATGGAACAGTGACTTAGTGGAATGGGAGAGTAAGCTAGAATTGACGAGGAGGTCAAGTTCTTGGTCTGTAACCTCGAACTTGCCCTTGGCTATATACACCAGAGAACACAGCCATGTATCTACGTGTACAAACCGAGAAGCGAACCGAGTCATACGAGTATTTGATATGAGATGTGAAATAACGTATGACTAAGACTTCTAGAATATTCCATGATTACGTGACCCTGACTAATGAACCCTGATGACAAAGATTACAAAGATGATAAGTCAGCTTATGACCATTGTTCCATAAAAGGAAAGTATATAAGAAAAATATCATAAAATCCTAAATATATTTATGGGAGCGTGTCAAGTCATGACACTACCCCCCGTCTAAACCCGAGGGTCCCTCTGAGCACGTTTGTTTTTATGATGAAACTTCAGTAATGCGTCCTTAGCGTTGACCAGGTGTTCGTACGGTTCCCAAGTGTTATCCGCTGGACCATAGCCTTTCCATTTAATCAAGTACTTGACGATTCCTCTTACTTTCTTGGAATTGAGAACTGTTTCCACTTCAAACTCCTCTTCTCCCTCTGGTGTAATAACTGGAGGAAGTGGGACTGGTTCACGTTGGTAAGGGTCGTTTTGTTTGAGGAGTACTTTAGAGACATGGAACACAGGATGAACTTTCATAGTATGAGGTAGTTTCAATTTGAAAGCATGTGTCCCAATCTTTTCTAGTACTTGGAAAGGTCCTAGTCTTTTTGCCGCTAGTTTCCTAGATGGTCTGTCTGTCTGGATGTCCCTACTGTCAATGAAGACCTTGTCTCCCACCTGGATTTTGACAGGTACCCTATGTTTACGATCATAAAACTCCTTAATTTTTTGATTAGAAGTTTCTAAGGCTGCCCGTAGTTCATCAAAACTGTCCTTCAGCCAGTCGGCCCGTTCATCCGCTGCTGGAACGTCCTTAGTATCTGTATCCCCAATGGTAAATTGAGGGTGGAAACTGTAGCATGCGAAGAAAGGAGTTTTGCCGGTCGATGCTTGTACGCCGTTATTGTAGGAGAATTCAGCCATTGGTAGTAGCGCAACCCAGTTGTCCTGCCTATGAGATACATAGTGCCTTAAGAACCCTTCTACTACTTGGTTTGCTCGTTCTGATTGTCCGTCAGTTTGAGGACGATAGGCAGTAGAAAAGGAGGGTTTAATATCCAGGCGTTTGTACAATTGACGCAGGAACTTGGAGTTAAAGTTGGGGCCTCTGTCTGATATGGTCTTCTTTGGTAGGCCATGTAACTTCCAAACGTAAGTGACAAATAGGTTGGCAATGTCGATAGCCGTGGCGTTTGACGTAGTTGGGATGAAATGCACCATTTTAGACAATCGGTCTACCACTGTAAGGATGGCATCGAACCCTTCAGACTCTGGAAGTTGAGTGATTAAATCATAGGTAATTTCCTCCCAGGGTCGTAATGGTAGTTCAATAGGGTTTAGTAAGCCGGGTGGTACTTGATTGCTATGCTTGTTCCGTATACAGGATTCGCAGTGGGATACGTAGTCATTAACTGACTTCTTCATAGAGGACCAAACGTATTTCCGGGATACTAGTTCGTACGTTCTGAATTGGCCTGGGTGTCCTGCGGCTATGTTGTCATGGCGACTTTCCAATATTTGTTTCCTTAGCTCCTTGTCATTGGGCACGTAGATCTTGCCTTTAAATCTTAGGAAGCCGTCATCCCATTCCCAGTCCTTGACTTTCTCATTATCCCTGAGTGCTGTAATCACTTTTGACAACCGCGGATCTTCCAAGATTCCTTCCTTGACAAGTTGATCTATATCGTGATCAGGCGTTATTGCTGCAATGAAAAGGTCTGGTGGCAGCAAAACGGAGTTTTCACCCCCCCCTTCAGGGCGGTGCTCCTCCTTGCGAGATAATATATCAGCCCTTTTGTTCTGTGCGCCCGGTCTATATAAAATCTGAAAATTAAAGTCCGCCAAGAAGTTTGCCCAACGCGCCAAGCGTCCCCTGAGCTCCTTAGTTGTTTGGAAGTACCCCAAGTTCTTGTGATCTGATAGAACTTGGATAGGTAATTCGGTACCTTCCAGCAGGTGGCGCCATTCCTTGAAACATTTTATGACTGCCAGGAGTTCTTTATTATAGATGTCGTAATTTCTCTCAGCAGGTGATGAAGATTTAGACAGGAATGCAATGGGATGCATTTTTCCATCGTCTGCTATCTGTGAGAGGACTCCTCCTGTTGCGTAATCAGATGCGTCTGTTTCCAAGTAAAACTGTTTCGCCGGGTCAGGTTGGATCAGTAAGGGAGCCGATTTCAGTGCATGCTTAAGGGCTTCATATGCTTCTTGGGCGTCTTGATCCCAGTTCCAAACAGTGTCCTTTCGGAGTAGGTTGAACAAGGCGCGAGCTTTAGCCGAGTAGTTTGGAACGAATTTCCTGTAAAAATTGACAAAGCCTAAAAACTCCTGTAGTGATTTGACATTGTGAGGGACCTTCCAGTCTACTGCTTTCGTGACCTTTTCCTGATCTACACGAACACCTTCCGGGGACACAATGAGGCCCAGGTAGTCAATTTCCGTGACGTCGAAGAAACATTTTTCCAGGTTACAGTATAGGTTGTGTTTCTTTAATCGTGATAGGACTTCTTTTACATGGCCTGGGTGATCTTTCGGATCCTTGGAGAAAATTAAGATGTCGTCCAAGTATACAATCACAAATATGTCTAGTATGTCCCGCAGTATATCATTCATAAAGTGTTGAAATGTGGCTGGGGCGTTGGTAAGTCCGAATGGCATTACTAGATATTCAAACAAGCCGTATTTTGTCTTGAAAGCTGTCTTCCATTCATCGCCTTCGCGTATACGTACCAAGTTGTATCCCCATTTGAGGTCCAGCTTGGTAAAAATTTTAGCACCGCGAAGTTTTTCGATGAGGTCATTTGTTCTTGGGAGAGGGTAGACATTTTTTATGGTCATGTCGTTAAGACGTCTATAGTCGATACACATTCTGAGTTTGCCATTTTTCTTTTTTACGAAAATAACCGGGGAAGCCATCGGTGATTTGGATGGACGAATAAGTCCGTGTTCTAATTGACGTTGTATGGTAGATCACATTTCTTCATCTTCCTTGACACCGACACTGTATATGGGACCATGTCTAGGTCGGGCGTCTGGTTTAAGGTCTATTTGAATATCGTACGGTCTGTGTGGAGGTAAAGGGCTTGTTTCCTCTTCCGCGAACACCTTGGCAAAGTCCTGATAGTTTGCGGGAAGTTCGCTTGTGGCGGCCAGTTCAATTTCAGGGGTGTGGCCAGAAAATATGGTATGTGCGGTATGCAGACAGTTCTTGGTACAAAATTCAGAGTTGAACGACACACTTTTATCTTTAAAGTTTATGGATGGGTTGTGGATACTCAGCCAGGACATACCCAGCACTAAGTCATGTTTCCCAACATCCACCACATAGGCACTTAAGACTTCGTTGTGACCAAATATTTCGAGATTGAGGGCACAGTACTCGGTGACTTGTCCTGATGCGATGTCGCGTCCATCAATGACACGAAGTTTTCTTGGTGTTTTTAATTTTTTTGTGGGTATCTTGAATTCCTTTACCAAACGGCGATTTATAAAAGTGGACGTAGCACCGGAGTCTAGCATAGCCCAGCCTTGGAAACCTTTCATGGTATAGGTGGATTTTTGGTTAGGAGTAGTTTCAAGCGGATGCGCGCGGAAGTAGAGTAGAAGTTGTGATTTATTTTCGAGACTCATACATTCCAGATCGTCTATATTATTGTTACACGCATTTACTTGATTCAAGATTTCGCCTAAAACAGATCTCCTGTTTCTGTTCAGGCGTCTTCTTTTTCCGACTCCTCACTCTCAGATTCCACCTTTTCTACCGTTGCTTCGTATCCAGACATAGGTTTGCTAGGGCAGTCTTTGGCCATATGGCCTTTGCCTTGACAGCGATTACATGTTAAGATGTTCTTTCCTTTCCCTGTACTGTCTAGGTCCATTGGTCCTGGGCCCTTGGGATCACTCGGCGTACTAGGTGCTGGCCGAGTGTCTTTTTTTAATGAATCAAATGTCATTTTTACTTCGCTATCTTGACCATCCCATTTGACCCAGGGGGCATTGAAACCTTTAGCGTTCTTAGCGATCTTGGTAACCTTGCCGCGAGTTGCGCGACCATCGGTTCCAATTGTAAAGACGCGGTCACCCTTGGATAAGAGTGCTTTGGTAGTTGTTGCCTGGGTGGTGGTGGTAGTGGTAGTGCGAGCAGTAGTTGTGGAGGCGGGTGAGGAAGTATGCTTTGGTTTTTCCACTTTCGCGAACTGTTGAATGTGTTTGTCGATGAGCAGGGCTCGCTCAGCAACTTCATTAAAGGTAGTGACGCCTGCTGGGTCAAAGCTTTGCGCGAGCATGCTATGCTTGACCTCCATAGACAGGTGGTCATAGAACATGTCGCGTAAGGTTATGTCATTATATCCTAGATAGGCCGACAGTCTCTGGAACTCCGTGAGGTAGTCCTGGACCGTACCCTTTTGGCGTAGCTTCTTAAGTTCTTGTCTGTGGTCGTCTCCTTCGTTGAGTTGACCATAGCGAGCATTCATTTCGCGCCAAAATAGGGTAGTATCATGCAGCCAGAGTACTACTTGGTTGCCCAACATGTCGATTTCCAGATATGATTGAACCCATTGACGAGCCGATCCAGAGAGGTAAGATATAATGAAGGCTATTTTGGCGTCCTCTCCATGGTTGGGCATATTTGTGTCCATGAAGAGGCGGCAGGATGTCATGAATTTTCTAAGTTCTTTGCGTTTTGACCCGTCAAATTTGTCAGGCTTAGCCATCTTGACTTGCCCAACCGGGCCAGCTGGTGGTTGAGGGGGCGGTTGCTGTTGTCCGCCTTGTTGTCCTCCTCCTTGCTAGCCCCCTTGTGGTTGTCCTCCTCCTTGCGGTTGAGGAAGGTTCTGGTTGGTGATAACCGTGTTTACAAGGGCTTCGATGCCCACCACGCGGTTGAAGGTATTAGTGACGTCCACCCCAGCTAAACCGAGTTGTTCGTCAAAATGTGTTCGGTCGTTCGTCATCTGAGTTTCCAGATCTTGTATCTCTGTGCGGGCTACTGCTAAATTTCCTCTTATATCGTCTACAGCTAATACAACATTTGTCATAGCATTACATAGCCAAGTGATTTGTTCCCCCATTGTCATATCTCCGAAATTGGGAGGAGGTGGGGCCGCCATCGTCTTCTCTTTTTCTTTTTAATGTATTAAAATATGAGGGGGCGACGATCTCTACTTCCTCGTATGCCGGTGGTTCTTCGGTATATAGGTACTCCCACTTCTGGTACCACAGTAATCTTGCAAGGTTGGAGGCCCTTTTCTTATAAAGGCTTGTGAACGTATTGGGTATGTCAATTAAATACAACCCAATGTTTCCGTTCGGTTTGATTGTCCAACCGATGTGTGGTAATATTGCTGGTTCGAGTTGAGAAGTTTCAGGTGTAGGGTACCAAAGCGCAGGTAGGGGTCTTGCTCGAGGTGGTGGCGCTACGGCCAATGGTTCTGTTCGAACGTTTAATGGAAGCGACACTAAAGAAGAGGTTGGTATTGGTCGGTAGTGAAGGAATTTGATGACGAACTGTTTTTAAAGGCGAGATTTAAATTGGTAGAAAGTTTCTTGGATACGATATGCGTCCCTCTTTGGGCAATAAGGGCACTGGATAGTATTAGACCCGTCGTTAGGCCTAAGGCAGATGTTACAGCTGGGAGCACCCGGAGGTGTGACAAAACACTGTTGTGCCCGGTTGCGAAGCTGTTGGGGTTTAATCGGGATGTAGCGGATAGTGGATTTGCAAGGTCCTCCTTTGCGAACTTCGGCTGGGGAATATGTTTTCCAGCAACGAACTTCGGGGTGGAACCAGTTGCAATAGCAACAACGGTGATGTTCTTGGAGATCCAGATTAAGTCGTGCGTTCACCTTAAAAGGTTACTCGATCAATAGTTAACTGCTTCTAGGCGCTAACCCTTTGCCTCTGTCACTAGCGTTGGACAGTCACTGCCAGCTTATAGCCTAAGCGTCTGGTGTGGTATCTGCAAGCGGTGCTTTTGGCTGACTAAGGGCGCTGAGCAGGGGATATGATTCCCGAACGAGTGAAGATTACACTATAAGAGGGCGGTACTCCCTGGTTACTAGTAGGACGTCCTTGCTTTTGATTATTACAAGGGTCACCGTCGATCTACTGTTTCACCAGACCAGCGCTTGTCTCAAATAGGTTCTCAACAAAGTATAATGAGAGGAGACGGCGACGAAAAGGAGTTGGATAGCGTGGACGGCTGCCGCGACGATCCAGGAGAACTTGACCTAATGTCAAGCCCACTCGAAGATAAGATGATAAACCGCTAATCACAAGTAAGAAGTATGTTCCCTGATGGAACAGTGACT
>WSTH01000615.1:0-20973 GCA_019616345.1 Ceratobasidium sp. 395
CTTTGCCCTTATATCCGCAGCCAATCCCTTCGCGTTTTCAATTGTTTGTGCCGATAAAAATTAATAGCTTGTCAGTCGTTTGGGTTAAATTGCAAGGGCGTTTCCCCCCCCCCCCCCCCCCCCCCGAGCTGAGCATGCGTTTACAAGAGCTGCTAGTCGAGCCAAGCACTCGACTATCCAGATATCTTTGGAGTAGCACAGATATTTTATCAAGCATGTAGCAATGCAGCTTCTATAAAGGCCTAGCCGCACGAACACGGCTGTAGGGAGTGCTTCTATGAGAATAACGAATAGCGGGGGGCTAAAATTGGGCTCGGTCAAAGCCGAGCACAAGTCAGGCGGCGGTGGGAACTTCTCACCTGACCATCAAACAAACCTGGCTCAACAATACCAATTACTGAATTCAGGGTCAATTCTTGGCTACCAGCGCAAAAGGAGCTGCAATATACCTCAAATTATTCACTGATGAGAATAATTGCTGCGTATAAACGAGAGAAACGCAGCAAAGCATCCCGGCTCATGAGACGTATCTGCACGCCTGCTCGATTTAGGGGTAGGCTCGCATTTCGGTGGCGTCTTTTCGGAGAACCGAGGCGAAAGGACACATCCATACGCAAGATATTCTGAGCACAGAGTGGACTGGGTGTCTGACCATGTCTCGGTATTTACCGGCCTAGGACCAACGTGTCTATCCTTGGCCTCATCCCATAGTCGACTCTAATATATTTCAGTTGAGCGAACCAACACCGTGGATGTTCATTCCGAAAACTCACTTCTTTCGGTTTAATTGTTGATCGCTCATTAGTAGTTATGGGTAATCGAATAGGTGACGGCCTAGCGTCAGGACAAACATTGCCCAGGCCTTCCACGAAACAACGCTCGGTGGCAATTCCCACAGCACCAGGCCGATGCAGAGGCGGATAGCATGATCCGAACTGTAGCTGGGGTGGGACACCTTTGGCCTTCAGCATACACATGGAGATGTGAGTATATGTATGATTACGAGCTCCTCGAATTCATTCGTGAAGAGGACTTAGGCTTACCCATGAGCCGAGTGGTGGCAAGAGAAGTTGAAATTTCAGACGAGATCGCCGGCAGGGCGTGTCCGCATAGATAGTCGTACCGGGTTCGGTTTGATCCATAATGAACGAAACTGAGGGGGGCTTTTTCCTCGCGGGCTTATATGCTATGTATCCCAAGGCCATATTAATAGATTGCCCTTTTGATATGACCATCTATAATCTTGGAGCGACACTACGGTCCAATTTCTACAACGGAGCTTGAGCTGGAAGTGAAACATACAGCCCTTCTCAAATTTGCGGGTGAACTCACGGGCCCAACGGAAGGGACGAGGGGGCCATAGACGAATCAGGCCGTTGTTATATGAAATATGTTAGGTGCATATTTGACTAGAGCTGTGAACTCACCGTAAGAGAGGACCGGGCCTAGCTAAGATAGAGGTTGACCGGCCGAGCATATAAGCGCTGATAGGTGCTGGACTTTGCGGAAGTGGCCGTGGTTGAAGGCGCAAACACAAAAATTGAGGCGTATGCGTTAGTAAAGCAGCATAAATGCGTGCAGAGGAAGCAAGAACTCACAAACTAGTTTTCTGAACCGGTGCATAACTGCGTCACTAGGGGAGAGGTCACCCCAGCACCTCAAATGGCGGCTCTGGCTCGTCGGAAGGCTTTGTGGTTTATAACGGGAGGCATCCAAGGTATCTGGTATGCTCTTACGCTTGTATGAGGCCTATTTATACACTTATTATACTTAGTTTTGTGCATACAAGGTCCCCAGATCAGCTACGCAGCCCAAAGCACCACTGGTCCAGCACTGCCACCTCTGCGAGGACCACTTCACCCGTGTCGGCACAGCTGCTGCCGTCGCCTAATCCGTCGAACGCTGGGCGCTTAGGACTTTTCGCTACCATGCTCACCAGGTTCACCGCCAAAACCGAGTGAACCCAGAGGTTCACTTGCTCTTTGGGATGTGGCCTAGTATGGGGTCGGAGGTCGATTTGTCATGATCGGTAAGCTCAAACTTTCCGCTGACTGGGTTTCGATCATGCTCACGCTCTGAGTTCACTCGGCCGTTTTCATAGGAAAACGAATATTTGAGAAGGGCTTACGACAATACCAACTGAGCACCAGCGACCTCAAATGTCTTCCCCACGATCCGGGTTCGATCGCTTATCTGTAAAGTCAAAAACTCTCCGATACTGGGAATCGAACCCAGGGCTATCGCGTGAGAGGCGATAATGTTAGCCACTACACCATATCGGAATGAAATGTAACAACTAAGCATTGATCCATAATTCTTGCAGAACCTCAATATTTATCCTTTGCTACTGTCTTACGTTAAAACATTCTCGTCTATTTTAGTACATATTCTCATCTGCTTAGATTGTCTTTAAGGCTCCTATAACGTTGTTTGACATTTTGAGTGAGGTGTGTAACGATAAATCAGCTGTCATGATCTATTTGGGAGTGTGGTGACATATGTATTGACTCGGATCTCATGTGACAAACAGCCTACTCTAGGGGGAAGTCGGCGTTTTGAACTAGCAATAAGCCGTGAACAGCCTCCGGCCTTCGTCGGCTTTTCCGCCTGCGGGAATGTAAGCAATCGGCCCGGCGTTTTACCTTTCCATATTAGCTAAACTTCCTATAAGAGAAAGCCCATCAAAGCGACAGCGTTTCCTCGCGAGAAAGCGGGACCGAAAGCCCCGACCTTTTAAATCCCGCAAAGGATGTCCAAACTCTGTGAGTACGTTGAAGGCTTACGTTAGTTTTTCCGTCGCGAAAGCACCGACAAAGCCTCTACCGTTTTGCTAAGGTAAGACATCGTGAAAGCCGTGTGCGTTTCTCACCTGCCAAATCTAGCCAAAAGCTATGAGAAACGTGACGAATGCGGTGACATGTATACCGGATTTGGCCCATGTTTTCGGCTCGTTTTCCAATTTGAGAAGCGCCGGTGGCTTTCGCATCGCTTCTTCGGGACTTTGCCGAGGAGAAACTTGTACGTATGTGTGACATTTCTCCCAATACGGAAAGTACTAACCTCTTTGTCATCTTTTTCCCTGTTTCGGCATATACCCCTGACTTTGTCATCACTTTCGCGCCGGTATATCCCAGCGCTTACACTACACTTTCCCCGTATAGGGTTTGTCTTTCGTTTTCACACCCTTCTGGCTCAGCGCTTACATCACATTTTCCTTCGCAGCCTCTCCACGACATTTTCTTCGCATGTATTCTATCTTCTCCTCTTCACCTTTGTGCGCCGTACGAACAAATCTCAGCGGGTTGACACAGGGACTTAGGTGAGCACATTGTATATTGTAATGACAGACGAGGCATGAACACGGATACTAAACGAGTGACAGATAAATTTGAAGATCAGAAACCGTGAGGTAGTGGACGTGAACCACGACACAATTACGCCTTCTGTTCACCATTTGGGTCAGGTTTACAGATGTAACCGAGGCCCTGTTGATCGAGTGCGTCGCAAACTGCCGTAGCTACAGCTTCTGGAATCTTGGTGTACACGTAAATGAACCCCGTCGGAATAGAGAGGCAGACTTTTACGAGAAAACCGAAGCAATATGCGAACTACACAATGTCAACGTTGGCTTCATGTTTTGTGTGGAGAAATACCGGAAATATTTACTTACACCTGCGACGATGAGAGCGAGAATGAACATTCCCCACAGCGAGAATCGAGAGGCAATGAAAGTGACCAGATAGACGAAGAGGTATGTGAGACCAGGAACCTGCGGTTTCGAGCTGGAACCTTGCGACTCCTTGGCTGGCTGTGCGTATATCACCGGCGGTGCAGGGTCGATCGTGTCCCAATCGAGTGGCGATTGTGTGGCGTCAGCAGTCGTGGCGCCAGCGTCAGCAGCCGTAGTGTTAGCAGCCGTATCAGTCAACCCTTTGATGGTGGGCGGGTCGATGACAAGGATCATCGTGAGCAGCCAAGTCCAAAACTGTCGCTTAACGATTAGCAACAGCCCGAACTATAAGTAGACACAAAACTCACCAGCACCTTGATGGTCTTACGACGTATTACCCGCACGCGGACAGCCCGGGCGAGACGAAGAAGCGAGACAAAAATTCGCTTAACAATAACCAGATAGCCTTTCAATTCGGTGATGATTGGGTGCTCCTCTAGCTGGAGGACATCGTCTAGAGTTAATTTGAAGTGAGGGAACGTTGGGCGTGAGCGCGTCCAATCTTTGAACGTATAAAATCGTCAGGTCAATCTGTTCAAGACTAGGCTGCTTACCTTTGCTTGCTGCTCCTTTGCTGGTCGAATAGCATTCGATCCGCGAGCCTTGTTGGAGTCCCCCGGCATCAGACGAGCCAACAATTACCTTGTCGTCGTGGGTCTACAAGCGTTGGTGCATCTGTGAAGTATAAATAAATGCATCGGCGGAAACACATACTGTCAACGTGCGAACAATCCTTTTCGCCCCAAGCTGAATCGGAGCCATCGGGCCGTTCATAGAGTCGAGAACCGGTACATCTCCGGTAGCAGTGCCTAGGGTTGATATCAAAGTTAAAATTAGATGATCATCAACGCGAGCCCATACATGTACCAACCTTTGAAGATAAGATTACTTGACGTAAGCGCAATCGGCACGATCGGGCTGTATTCGGACTGTTCACGAAAGGCGAACTCTCGTTGGTCGCGTAGGATAGGACCGTTGGGCCCCAGAGGATAGGTGACAATCGATTGATCCAAGGACGCAATGGCTACAAGTCGCTCGTCGGACGATATCATAGCGCTTCCACTGTTAACATGTTCAAATTAGACGGTTTAGGCACGCAGAGATGATCCGATACGCACATGCTTGATACTTTTTCACACTTAGCGGTGCGTTCAAAGCTTCCTGGGGACTTCCAAATGCTTCAAAGGCGGGTGGTGTTAGATGCCAACAGAGAAAGAATTACACAAAGAAGCGTACCAGAAACCGGCCATTGCATGTCCAATAAACAAACAACGAGTCTCCAGCGACTTCCCAAAGAAACTGAGTGCAGTTACGATGCCATGGTTCCCTTCACAAGGCCCTGGAATACGCTCGATACAGGTCCAGTCCTCTAACTTGCCAGCCTTTGGTTGCGAGTAGATATGAACCTCAGCGCCGCACCCAACGGCAATGATTTGTCGGAGAGAATCGTATGCGAGCGCGCGGATGGAGGTTTTCTGGTCGATTTGAAGTTTCAACAACAGGCGCATGCGAACCGGGTGGGAGGCCTATTAATTAGAGGTCTCTTCAGTATCATTCGACTACACACACAAATGCTTACTTCGGGATCAAAGTCGATTTGGAAAGCTTGTCCGTCCGAGCTACCGATATAAAGACGACTGTCGGTGCGCCAGAAACCCGATGTAATATGAAATGGACCCGTGGATAAATCGACCGTCCCAATCACGGTGCCGGATTGGAAGTCGGCAAAAACCATGTCTTTAGCTTGAGATGCCGACATTAGCCAGAGACCGTTAGGTGACACAGTAACCGACGTCAAGACTGAAGGTTGAGCACCGGAAATGGCCCAGACATTTCGGAATTGAGCGATGGATGACATATTGGAGAGAGTATATCAAAAAAGAACACAAGTATGAGCACGAATAGTTGAACTTTTAGTTGTAGTAGAGACTGCAGATTGAGAGCGTAGTCGAAGGACTCGAAGGATTTGCTCGAGAGCCCAGCCATTATATACGCTCCGGCCAGTCCGAAACTCTATGTTCGTGAGCGGCTGAAAGTTCTTTGTTCGTAGGCGGATTACGTAAGCAGGACTGGTCTGCGCTCAACCTCATCCCTCGTGTACTAGGACGGCATGTATGCACCAAAAATTGGCTCTCTACGACGTAGAATGTTTCAGAGGGTATTCGAAAATTTCGCCCCCGATGACTTCGGGGATCCCGAGGAGAATGACGAGACTAGTTCGACGTTGTCCGACAAGGCAGGGGATACTGAACAGGAAATCGACGCGCTAGATACTACTGGACTAGGATCTGATGAGCTGGTAACTGCGGAGGTAGGTGAGCTGGAGGAGTCGCTAGACCTCTTGATGCTGGGCAGGCCTCGTTCACAAAATCTCGAGTTTAACCTGAATACACACCTGGATCCCGCGTCCTCAGACAGATACCTCGTAACAACTGCCTTGGATCCTTCTAGTCCAGAGACTCAGCACTACATGTATCATATAAATGCGCTACAAGAACTTGTGCATCGACTCAAATCCATTTCCGAAGAGTTCAAGAGCTCGAGCGATAGATGCGATGCGTTGATCTCAGCTGCAAATCTGGAGATTGATAAAGCACTTTCGTGCGCATGGGATGAGTGGTCTCGACGAAAGAACAGGATTACAGAAATGGATGGAGTGCGTATAGTTACTCCTGGTAAGATATTTACTAGCATTTTTATGCCTGAACCTAAAGCCTTTGTAGCCCAGCGCTCTTCGAGCGCATACATGTCACCCGTTGCACTGTCGGCTATGATACTGACCGCAATCTGTCATGCTATCATTGGCGTATCCCGGCAGTACTGTAACTTTATTCTTGATGCGCTTCGCGGGATGTTACTTTTGCTCTCCGAAATGCAAGACAGTCGCTCAACTAGTTTTATTCACCAGCATCTTAAAGACATTCCGACCACTCTACCTACCGTTCTTCATCACCTCAACCTCCCGCCTACTCTTGATCTCTATGCATGTTGCCCAAAATGCTCCTCTCTCTACCCTGAAAAACCTCCTCTCAAACTTCCCGAGTACTGTACGACAAACCTCGACGCTGGGGTTTGTGGGGAAAGCCTCGGCTCTACCCATCGTCGCGGGAGCAGCTTCTGGCTCAAACCTACACGCCGGTACAGCCATATGCTTTTTGAAAGCTGGGTAGGCGAGTTCCTTATGCGTCCTGGAGTTGAAGACATGCTCGAAGCTGCCCGTCCGTCAACGACTGCGCATACAGCTACGTCAGACAAGCCGATCAAGGATGTATGGGACGCCCCGTATCTTGCCTCGTTTCCTGGCCAC
Organism: Ceratobasidium sp. 395; assembly: GCA_019616345.1. Taxonomy (NCBI): domain Eukaryota; kingdom Fungi; phylum Basidiomycota; class Agaricomycetes; order Cantharellales; family Ceratobasidiaceae; genus Ceratobasidium; species Ceratobasidium sp. 395. Next base: position 7,038 of record WSTH01000615.1, read on the forward strand.
GGCGAACCACCTTTTCTCGATTATGACCGCTCATCTGGCGAGCTGCGCCTGGTCATGTTGCTATACCACGATTTTTTAAATCCATTTCAGAACAAGACAGCCGGTAAAGTCAGAAGCATCGGCTGTTTTTTTATGATCTGCCTTAATCTTCCACCTGGTGTTCGATATAACGCGTCCAACGCTTACTTGGTCTCCATGGTTCCGGGCCCACACGAGACAAGAATGGACGATTTAAATATATTTATTGGTCCGATTGTTGAAGACATGCTTGAGATGTATTCTTCGGGTATCTGGGTTTCGAAAACTCACAAGTATCCTCAAGGTCGAAAGGTTCGGGCCGCAATTGCGATCGGTAGCTTCGACACTATTGCCGCGCGTGGTACTGGTGGCTTTGGCTCACATAGCCACAACTGTTTCTGCCAATGGTGTAACGCAACGCGTGCAGAAATTGATGCTTGCGATCTCAAACTTTTCAAACCTCGGGATATTGAAACTCATCGCCAGCAGGTTCAACTTTGGCTCAACGCTAGCTCTAAGAAAGAACGATCTCGAATATACGACCTATATGGAGTTCGCTACACGGATTGGCTAAAATTCTCTTGGTGGGATCCGGGTGCTAGTTTCGTTGTTGGACCAATGCACTGGGGCAAAAATATTCTCGAGAAGGACCTGCGGGAGAACAAGGCGTGGAGCTGGACACTGGACGCAGGTATTCCAACCGATGGGACATACGCGCCCGGGATTTCTCAGTACGAGCATGACTGGGGGGTAGCGGCTTTGAATACCCTATCTGCGTCTGAACTCGATGAAGCCGGGCTGACCGCCCCGCTGGTGCGCTATCTGTGCTGTGAACGCGGAATATTCATCGTGCGAGTTGCACGGCCACGACTTATAGAGGACCTTAATCGCTGGGTATGATTCTCAAATTCATCCTTCGTAATATTTTGCTGAATACGGGCGGTAGCGGGCCGCTCAAGGTATGATATCTCGTAAGGGCGACGTGAATCCCGACACTCTTGCGCAATATAACGGCTTACCTACCTCGGTTGCAAGAGCTCGGTTTCATGTTTCGAAGCCATCGTCAATCGGAGTGATCAGTAGTAACGCATCAAAAGAAGATTTAATCGAGCTGTGCCGATTCGAGGAGTTGTCGGATCATGGCGCAAAGAATGAGCTGATTGAAAGACTTGTCGAGCACTACGTGAGTGAGGTTGGGTTTATTGAGCGTTCTCACGTTGTCTGATTGGGATTTTAGTCCACAATTCGAGTCCCACTCACACGTAGCATCGGTTCTGCTAAGAAAACAGTCGCCGTTCTCGGAAAACAAGTTCTAGCTGAGGTTCAGAGCGATATGGATAAAACGACGTTACCGAGTTGGCTTAAACACCCGCCAAGAGCATTCGCAACTCTCAGCCACGGCAAAATACAAGCAGAGGAATATAAAAGTCTAGCCTTAGTTTCCTTTACGATCACACTTGTTCGCCTCTGGGCTACTGACTCTGGACCGTACCGCGATAGGCTGGATCATTTTCTTCATTTAATGCTCGCAGTCCGCATCAACTCATTCCAGTCCCTCATCTCTTCCGATCTCACGGCGTTGGATTATCACTACGAACAATATCTTAGTCAGCTGAAGGAACTTTACCCAGACTCCTCACGAACTCCTGTGCAACATATGGGCCTGCATATATCCTCCTTCCTACGGTCCATGGGCCCTAGTACTCGGTTTAGTGAGAGCACGTGTGAATTATTCAACGGAATACTCCAGGGCATTCATACCAACTTTAAATTTGGTAAGTCTCATTACTGTAATTGTTTCACAGAGGCCAACGCTTTACTCTTGACAGGGGACCTGGAGCTGACTCTTCACCGTGAGTTCGTCATGGCTGCAAGACTGAAAGGGCTAGTCGAGCAGCGAGCATTCACCCAGTCTCTTGGGACTTTTGGCGACATTATTCGGAAATTTTTAGATCAACATGTTCCAAGCTATGAGCAGCAATCAAGCTGGCGAACGACACACGCTAACGACCCATTCCACTTGACTTCCGACACAATATCGGCACTTAACAGTTGGGCGGAAACTCACGATACACGCTCCCCCACTGCGCGCTTGTTTTTCTGTCGCAAGCTCCAGAGGGGAAACGTCATATATGCGCCTGCGTCTGCTTCGGCAGGTAATAGTTGCATCCAGTTTTTCTCACCACAGAAGAGCGCGGCTATTGCGGGTCGAATTGATTTCATTCTTGAAGAGCCGGCCGACGCGGTCCCCGCAATCGGGGTGCCGCGAATTTTTCTTATCGTTCGTCCATTTGCACAGCTTACCCCTCAAGAATCGTTTTACGACCCGTACCTGAACCACCCGATCATCGGAAAACATGGCGCTGACCTTGCCCGATTGTATCACGATAGCGTTGAAGCTCAAGCTCACGTTATCCTCCCGAAGGATTTGATCTCGCATGTCGCTGTGTGTTCCTACGATGATCCTACTTGTAAAATCAACGAGTCTTGCGTCGTTGTGTTATCGCTTGACCTAGTGAGTTATTCTTGACTACGCGAAATCGAAATCTTACTGGCATCGCTTAGAAACACGAGCGGTATGCGTAGGAGAAAAAAATGCCATTTTATAGGATACAAACCGTGAAGTAGTTAATGCAATCAATCTTAATCATCTAGGGAGCCCAAGCGGTCCAGGAGCAGGGTGCAGGCGAAGACGACGCACAAACGGCCTACGGAGAGAAGGCAATGGCCAATGAACCAAAGCGCACGGAATATAAGAGCACCGACGGTGCGTATGACGAACTCATACAGTGCGCATTGGCCTGCGAGCTGCGTGGAAGATAAATAAGAAATCATAGGGAGCTGGGGGCTACACTCACATAAAATATGTTGTACACGGTCAAAAAGTCGAAAGAAATCATGCCGTTACAGAACAAGACTAAGACAGACCCAACCTTACATAAGATTAGCTTAACACAATCGTGGGTGATAGATTAAACGGTACGCACCAAGTTCCTCCAGTTAAAACAACGCGCCAAGGTCGAAAATAGGCCTGAGATGTAAGAAAAGAATCCGCCTTGATTATCCGCTTCGGCGGTTCCTTCCAGGGCATCACCAGTTGCGGCGAGGTCGGTCGTTATAACATTTTGTTCAATAAGGCGGTGTGCCGTACGGGGGCCTAGCTGCTTATAAGCCTCTGGGGAAAGAACCAAACGTTAGCGGTTATAGCGTAACTGGGTGAGAGACTCACTTTGCATGCGATCATGCATGGTCGCATCAGTTGTGAGCACCATCAGCATGGTCGTGCAAGTAGGTCCCATCAGAATGATATTGATCAAAGTCCCATGCACCTGCAAGCGCAAGTAAGACAATGACTTAAAGCAATAAAAGGTACGAACCAAGACAGCACGAACGAAGAAATATTCTCCGACCGTGAAGCTATGCTTGAATTTCCCGTCAGTCGAGATAGCATACATGTTACCGACAGTGTCGGTGGTGAGGATGGTTTCGGTGTCCAAATACGCGAGAGGGGTCATCCCCGCATATTCAATCCAGTCTCGGCCCCCAGACATTTTGTATTTTCGCTGGCCACTGATAACCGGGCCCGTGGCGCCCAAGGGCCAAATCAGGATGGAGAGATCCGTGGTCGAAACCGCCATCGACTGGCCGTCTGGCGATACGGTACAGTTGTGACTGAAACACCGTGGTCAGATCAAGAACTCGTAAACTCGTACCGACACATTCACTTACATCCCTGTGTCCCAGTCGTGAGTGTGCCATTTAGACAACTTGACTAAAGAGCTCCAGATCCTGTCGAGGAATTAGCGTGGACCGTTAAGCTTGAAAATAATGAACTTACATATATTGATTGTAGGTAAATGCGCAAAGGGATTGATCGCCATGACCAAAGAACGTCATGGCCGTAGCGCAGTCCCGAAGGCCGCGGTCATCTTTGCACTCTATCGTATCCAACTGGACCCAGCGGCGCTGGCCGGCCTCGGAGAGTCGCAAGCCCCAGATCCGAATCTCGCCAATGAATCCAATGGCAATCATGTTACGGCGGGGGCTGTAACACATAGTTGTCGTAAAGTCATCCTTGCTCTCAGGGATGATTGTCGAGATGGACGCGAGTTCGTTAGAGTCGTCCTTGGGAGGATTTAAGCGGAGGTGGAGGTAGGATAAGATGCAAGAAACGTACCGATACTTTCTCAAAGAGAGCGACTTGGAACACTCCGCCGTTGATGTTCCCAACGAGTAGCTGGGTCTTGTTAATCCAACGCAAGTAGACGATCGGAAGAGGAATGAAATTGATGAAGCCAAGGGTGTTGCCGAATTGAGCGTTGATCAGCATGACTTCTCCGCTGCTTCCGGCAGAAGCGATAAGTTGTCCGTCAGGAGACAAGGCAGAGACATTTCGGCGGTCGCTTGGGCGAGGAAGGACTCGTTCGAAAGGCGATTGAAATTTCATGTTGAGAGTGTGCGAGGCGCAAGAGCGGGAGTAGTAGAGTTGAAAGATGAAGTCGGCTGGCCATAATTGCAAGAGTTTTTCTCTTATAACCCACCCGCGAGCCTCTCAAACAATGAAGGAGGCTGTTGAGTACGAGCGGCTAATCAGACTTCTTACATCATCCAGACTTAGCGACATTTGTTAAGTGCTTGCCCGCGTTGACAAACTGGAGGAACAGAGCCCATTTAGACGCATTATACAGTATATCAACAGCTTCGGACGATATTTGAGATACCGATGGTAAGTTAGATGATAAATTGTGCTAGCGACTTACAGCGGGTTGGCACTAGTCCATGCACGTGATCATGATACTTTTACGTCGACACCAACTTATGTGTTTTAGCTCTGGCTTCGTGTGCTTGTGTTGTATGTTATGGATCTGCCTTTTGAGCTTAAAATTTATTGCTTGGCATTGATGGCCGCTACTCGACGGACGTTACTTGGACTTGGTTAACGTTGAGTGAGTCTGGGCCGTAATGGCTTGATCTTAACGAATGTGGCCCGAAGTACCCAGTCTTAAACTTTTGATCGCGCGGGGTTACGACAGAGGCTAAAATAATGCGCCGTCTGGGGCTTTCGATTTCTTACGATTTTTCTCTATAACTCATGATTCTTTGCGATCAAGTTAGATGAAGTACGAGGCTTGCGGCTTCGATTTTTTACGATTTTTTACGATTCTCCTCGATTCTCCTCGATTCTTCTCGGTTCTTCTTGATAAATAACGATTTTAGAATATTCATTAGGTAGCGCATGGCTTGCGGCTTTCGATTTTCGTCGATTTTCGTCGATTCTTGTTGATTTTGCTCAATTCGCACCGAGGATGTACGAATTCGACCGATGAACGACGATCGCATGCGATATTAGTCTACCTTCAATCACTAGGGGTGGTTCGTGGAATTGATAAGGTGAGACGGTGAAACCAGTAGTTCATTTCAACGTTATATCCAAGCTGCTTGACTTTTCTGCCAGGTATCTAAATCTAAACTGTTTTTAAACCGGACTGACAGCGCCCAATAAGGTATATCTGGTTGTGTAAGGAGAGCCTCGGCACAATTAGAGTTTTACTTTGTCGTATGTTTCAGGTCAAGCCCGAACCGATGACGCTCAAAGCCCCAGCCTATCCCCTTTAAATAAATGACATTCTCGTCCCACGCACGTCTTGCCCCGTAGTTGATCGTACGCCTAAAATACCCGCGCTTGCCACTTTGCATTTACTTACTGCAATTGTGGTATTTGTAGGTCCTCACATTTGTCGCGCAGCCTTGCTGTGTTGTACTGAGGTTTTCTCCGCTCCGCTCCCATCTTATTGCACGCGTTGATCGCGTCTAAGTTTTGAATTTATTCTCCTTTATTTTTACCTTGTGCCCACTGAGTGCGCGTTTTCTTCTTTTTTTCTTCTCAACTCCGTCCTACATTGCGGTCAATGGCCCACAACAGTGCGCATGTGCGTAATGTAAAAACTGATTCAGATCTGAACTAACAGTTAGTTTTAGTACGATCAAGGTCAAACTCAGGCGGGTTGGGGTGCGATGACGGTGTGTATCCGCACAACACTTATTTGAACATTATTGACTTTGTCTTAGCACGATTCCTTAGGACCTGAAGCTGAGCCATCTCATGCTGAACCATCGGAAAATTTTGGCCAGAACGGAAGCGTGCAGGTAGAAGTACGTCGTTTAGCCGTTCGAATCTAGTTCTAATTATATATCAGAATTCCGCGCCACACAACCTTGGCGTCCCACAAAATGAATATGTCAGTACTCGTCCTGTTACCATGTGGACATGACTCAAACAAGTGTCTCCTAGTTCGACGCAAACGCTTATGCGCGGCAAGAGCCCGTGCCTTCTACGTTTAACTGGCCACCTGGGCAAAATCATGGCAATTCAGCGATGCACGGTTATCCGGCGGTAAGCTCCTACATGATGTCTACTTTCACTATGAATACTTATTGGTTATGTAGCCCGCCGGGCCTTCTTACACTCAGTATGGTGAACCTATGATGGCTCCGACACAACCTTACGGCTCGCATAATCGGCCGCCCGGGCCCGCTCAGCCATACGTCCAATCCATTGCGCCATCCCAGCCCACCGTCCTCCCTCACCCGCATCATTCATTCGCATCCCACGCTCCACCGTCACACCAGCCACAACCAGCTGCGCTCCCACAACACCGGCTTGTTCAACAGTTTCCGCCACCTCGCGGCCCGAGCCAGGGGTATCAAGCGCCGGCGAACCAGGGGTATCAAGGGCTGGCAAGCGGTTCGAGTGCCCATGTGATGCCGCAGCCGGGAGTTGCATACAATGGCGCTCGCCCTTTGCCTCCTGCGCCGGGCGCAGCTAGTACCGATGCGACAAGTGCTCCAGTGTCTCGAGCACCTAGAGCAGTGAGTTAATGTTCTTAATATTTTGTAGCAAGGGTATTTATATTTGTTTAGAAACGAGTTCGTTGCGAAGAGGTAGAGGACGAGGACGTCCCCGTTGTCCGTCCAGCCCAGCACGCCAATGCCGCCGGACGAGCACAGAGTATGTTACTATCATACGTATCGAATTGAACTAAATGTGAATTAAGCAGTTTTTAATCAAGACCCAAGGCGGCAAAATGTTCGTTAGCTTTCAATCTATTTGGTGATACTTGCTAACGGCGCAACAGGATGTAACGCGCGAACAAGCGGTACAAGATGCGATTCGACATCTCGCACAGCCCCGGGCCGCACCAAACACATCGCAAGCGGACCGAGCTAACAGCCGCGAGCAACGTCTAAAAGAAACTCAAGGGGCTGGACCAGAGGATGGCGACGAACCGGGTGGTGAAAGCGAAAACGATGCAGACAGTGAAAGTGAAGAGGATGCAGAACCGGTAAGCAAATTTCGAAAATTCTTACTTTCACTTATTGGCTTTGACTCCGTGTAGCCTCGAAGGCGTCAGACCCATCGCCGCGATCGTGGAAAGCGGAGGCGACTTGCCACGCCCGAATACAAAAACACTGGGAATCGAGGCCGCCAAGAAGACCAAGGCGATTCAGACGATGACGACGGTGCACCAGCCCAGCCATCGCCTCCCCAACCTCGGCCGATCCCCAACTGGGATCAAACTATCCCATGCACAATCCCGGCAGGGCGCCAGAGTCGCACAAAACCGCGCGTCAAACTAGCGGTAGGTTTATTTTCAAACTGGAAGAATGTTTCGCTCACCCGGGATCCTAGCGATACATTCGCAAAACACTCTTGGTTCTACTTGGTCGTCCGACTCGTTCATCTCCACTTCCTCCACTCCCTGCTGACGATGTCCGATATCCAACGCTCAATAAATACTCCATTCGATTCGATCAATCGGAAACCAGCATATTCAACCAAATCGCTGCGAACGTTGCCGCCCTGCAAATTCGCCGCGATTATCCCGGGAAGTTATCGAAGTCTCTGGCCGAGGAACTTCCAGATATGGTTACAAACCATATCCGTTATCTGTGTAGGTGTTACAAGTCTGAACTCAAGGACGACGCCGATGAGCTACGAACTGCTCGTCTAAAACGCGCGAGCGCAAACTCTCGGGCTCACACAGTGAGTTCCTGGCCGTACTCTTACAAATAAAATAATCCTAACGCAGCCTCGATATGACGTCTCATTCAGTTGTTCGAGAGCCGGCTGAAAATTATTGACCGGTTCCCAAACGCTCTTGGCCACCATCGGGCACTATTTGTTCATCTAGGGATCGAAGGCACAAGCTCGGACGAAGAAGAGCCTGGTCCACCGGACCAGCCGCGTGTTTACCTAGTGAAGCGACGCGTAGAACTTTCATCCAACGTCCAAAAACTCAAAAAGTAAGTATTTTTTTCTTTGCACTTAGAAACCGTCTGCTAACCTTTTTATCTCAGTCTCCTCGACCTAGTATATAACCTTTACTGCAAGGGGCGAGGCTCGAAAGGCAGCCCAATGCATATAAGGCGACCATCGAACAAAGTGAGCGAGCGGCCGTTTATGATCGAGGGACTTCCCATCACATGCATCAGCCGCACATGGTATCAAGCTCTTAGTAAACCAGAGCGCGAGTTTTATCAGTTTGTCCCGCACAACTATGACTACTCGTTCCCAGAAGAACTATTAAGGCGCCCAGATATAGAGATGGAAGTAGTTGAGAGTAGCGAGGGTGGATACTCGGACGATAGCTCGGACGATGAAGGCGAAGAAGAAGAGGATGAGGACGAGGATGAAGATATGCATGGAGACAACCAACACGACGACGAGGATGGCAACCAAAACGGCGACGAAGATGATAATCAACACGACGACGAAGATATGTACGGGGACAACGAACACGGTGGAGGTATGCGCGGGGGACGCGAACACGAAGGAGATGGGGATGAAGAATAGCGAGAGGGACACTGCTCCGAAAAACTTCTATATAGAATATGTATGAGAAGCAATAATTACAATAGTATAGCATTGTACCACACGGTTTACATCACGGTTTTTCGGTTGGTGTAATTAGCCAAAATTATTCGGACAAAGTGATTTGTCATATTGATCTGTTATATTGATTTGTCATATCATACGCGACTTGCGCCTAGCACCACAAGTTCCGTTGTGCATCTCAATCACCGTCTGTTTTAACTCCACTGCGTCACGAAAGCCTCGCTCATTAAAGCGTAAAATATATACTTGAACTGCATAAGCCTAACACACGCACAAGCTTAATATGCTCGAAAATCTCGGAACACCCCGAGTTCTTTGTCTCTTGGAGGCTTTGCACGACCCAATCCGGCTCGGCGAGGCTTGCGAGCGAACTATTTATTGGCCAATGTGAGGTAAGTGCCTCCTTGCGTCTATAATCTCCCCTCGTTAGCTCTACTGTTGCGTCTGGTACGCTTCAATTCTATCTACACTCACAAAAGCCCAGCTCTTCACTCCAATATGTTCGACAAGGCTATCTCCTCCGCATTCAAGATCCTTGCTGCACCGTTGTCTGAGGCTGCTCCCGACGTCCCCTTGGATTTTGACTGGCGGGGAGAGGCACGCCCCTCGTCGCAGACCATCTCTTCTCGGTAAGCTGAGACTCCTCGGGCCCGGATATGCATAAAATTAACAAATGTCCCCCCTACGACGCTAGACCCCTAACTGCGCAGGTATCAGTTAGCGACCCGCTCTTCAATTGGTCAAGTACTGTCTCACCCGCTCGCCAAAATCGGACGTCAACCCCTTCTTCGACGATCACCTATTCGTCAGACAACCGGCGCAACCGAGTGACAACGCCCTCTGGATACAGCTGCGTCTCGGATCCCAGCTCCGGTGTCCATTTCGAACCAATCATTCCCCCTGCACCAACCATTCATGCGCCGGTCGCTCGTGCCCCGGCCTCCCTCGAGTTCCAGCGGCCTTTGAATCCACCTGTAACACCGGCCGCACGATCAGACCTAACAAGTTCAACGCCGTATGCTACTCCAAAATCAACGTTCTCCTCATCGACTACTTCGACGCGGCCTTCGTTCTCACCAATCGTTACCTCTCCCGCTACCCCCATCGCCCCCCCAGTATACAAACACTCGGGTCCGTCATCGTCAATCCTGGGCCAATCGAATGGGTGCGTCAAATCCCATACCAGACTCGTCGTACTTTACTAACTATCATTTCAGTCTGCTACCTACCTGGGATACGGCTCGGCCTTTATTCCGTCCCGAAACGTAAGACTTAACTGTTGGTACAAAAGGGTTATTTGTTAACAATTTACTAGTCCACCCGGCCTCGAGCCGCTACCTCAAACACCGAATCCCCGCCCTGACCTGCATTCCACGCAGAAGCAGAAGCGGAAGGCATCGCCGGCCCCGGATCGCTCGTCACCCAAGCGACAGCGACGATACACGAAGGATGTTGAGGAGGCCGAATCTAGTCCGGAGGACGATGCATACGAAGGTATCCGGCTTCGCGATACTGGGTATCAGTCGGTTGGGGGCAGTAGCACGAAAAGCAAAGCAAAGCCGAGCCCAACGATCAAGGGCAAAGGGAAGAAGTCGCCAACGAAACGCCGAATCACTTCCGAAGACGAGGATGAAGAGCACACGGATAGCGACGTAATCGTTCAGGAGCCAGTCACCGTCAAGAAAGAACCAGTTAAGGAAGTACCGGTTAAGCAGAAGGGGAGGTACGTATTCGCACTCGCTCAGTCTTACAGCTTGTTCAACTTTAAGCAGGGCCAAGCCTCCAGTCAAGCGCGTCCCGTTCGGTACAAAGTGGTCGTAAGTGACATTCAAATAACCTAGCTGCGTCATTCTAAATACATCATTGGATCCTTCCTAGGGGCCCTCGTGGAGGCCCGCTGAAGCTCAACTCCAAGGCGCATCGACCTGACGCTTGGGTAGACGGGTTATATCGCTGGTCCTACTCGGTAGCAGCCCCAGTCAGTGCTGAGACCTCAGATCGAATGCCGGGCGATGTTCACTTTTGTCCCAACACCGACAAATACGCCGAGGAGGATGAGCCCTTTACTAGCTGGGTGGTGACGGCCGGTTCAACAGGCCGACGATGGGTCGAATTTGCTGCTGGACAGCCACACCCCGAGTACAAGGGCTGGGTGTTCCAAGAGGCAAAACTCCCCAAGACACCGCCGCGTTGGGTGAAGGAAGCTACGTTCAAAGCCAAATACTAGCCATTTAATTAGTCTCTGCTGCAGTCTTTTCTAATCCATCTAGTGCGCCGTTGATCGGTGTCTACTCCTTGTATGTAACGTCACCTAGGCCTATAACTTGACTATATACGGTAGTTCATGGCCTGACTTCGCTCGTTCCCAAAGCTTGACAATGTTAGATACAGGCCAGCTCCGCCAATCCTATAGGCACATTATCCCTCTGAGCTGATTCGATCTACGCTTAAATGCATACTGCGCGCACTCTTGAAACGCAACCGTGACTAAAATATAAGTCCGTACGTAACTCGGGTTGATTACTAATTGACCATCACAGCAACTTCAAGCGCTCAACACCGATGAACTCGCAAAGATTCAAGACAAAGAAACTCTCAGCGCGGATGCCTATAAAATCCGCCCAATCGCTCCAAGGTACGCTCCTCGTAGCACTCTCAGTCCACTTAAACGTTCTAAAACATCTCGTGTCCGTCCGTGGCCGTAATCCAACCCGATGATGCCCAGCTCTAACTTTGTGTCACATTTGTGTCCTCTCGGAGACCTTCTGGCATCCACCGACGAGAACGGAAAGCTACTCCTCACCAACACCAACAACGGTAGAACATTCGGTACTATTGATTTCGGACACGACCGTCGCGTTACCCATCTCCACTGGGCTACTAATATTGGTCTTATTGTCGGAAATGAGGCTGGGGAAGTCATTCAGGCCGACATAGCTCGTTCTGCTGCTCCGGTAATATCCTGTTATACCCCTCTTTTCTTTCATTCAGTCTAATTTGTACTGTAGAACTCGCCGGATCTAGCCATGCTTTCACTAATTACCCGGAATGACCAACCTGTCAAGGGTTTGTGCTTTGATATAGCTAAGTATCTACTGGCGGTATCGTTCCATGGCGAACTCCAAATCTGGCGCGGCCATCTTGCTCGTGGCTACCGGCGTGAGTGGGTGTTGTACGACACGCTGCCTATTCAGCGTAATGGAACTGGATGGCCAGTGGCCACGATGGCGTTCTTCTCAAACGAATACAAGTCGCTTTTTGTTGCAACGGACGCGGGGTTTGCGTAAGTGAATCTCTTATGTGCCTGATGTATCCGCATTCACATGATTTCAGCATTTGGGCATATTCCGATAAGTCGCTTTGGTGGTACGACAAGGCGAGCCCATATGCAATGTAAGTAAATCGCTCAACTTGGTCGATCAAAATTCAGACTCCGAGCCTTCCTCACAGCGGACACTGCGCCGTATCGCCAAACAGTCGAACACTCGTGGTTTCAACCCGAGATTTCCGCCTCTTTATATGGCCGCTATCCGCCGTCGGCCCGGTCTCGAGACAACAGCGTACCTTTAGGATACCCGCCTCTCATGGCCGACGCGATGATCTTGAGGCGGCACCGGTCAATTTCCTTACCTCAAAGTCAATTGTGACCGCTGATCCGTTCGGAGCGGTATACATAATTTCACTCGACGGCCAGATGCAATCGGTCTTTTCTATCGGGGACAACTTTCTAGTCAAGTCAATCTGGGTAAGCACAGCGTTTGATTGTCACATGTTGCACTCACCCCTTGAACTTAGGTGCACTACCCCCTGGCCCAAATCATCGCTTTGGGGCCGAGGGGTAGTCCAATGTTCATCGGATGCACGGACAAACAAGGCGACGGTGACTTGGGTAAGTTGTTGAGTTTTGAGCCCCATCCCTCCTTGTACTGATGCTCTCTTTATCCAGCAATAGCAGAGTTAGCGCGATCCCTAGTCCCCTGGCCTCGCTCGCGAATCCAAGACGCCTCAACCGAACTCCGGGCTGTCGGCTCACCCTCTGAAGTTGCAGACGCATGGCTGCAAGATCACTGGAGCCGAATGGACGGGCTTAAACTCGTACGTTGTCTTTGAACCCAGTGGTATGAAGCTAACGTAGTGCAGGTAATTGCAATTGCGGAGCTGTGGTACCGTGGCGAATTATTGGGCTTCGGCCCTACAACGGCCTGGAAGATATTTATGGTACGTGTGCGCTACCACATCCATCTACTCTACAAACTGAGAGCGGCTTACAGCTGGTCGAGAAATACATCTGGACCGAGATGTTTGTTGAAGGAGTGACAACCGTTGGCGGTTTTGTCATTCGCCTGCTCCTAACCTTGGTCGGCAAGATAGTTCCCTATATTCTATAACCTGGTGCCGTGTGGAGTGCACGAAGGTGAACATATGTAATATAACAAGGAAATTGTAGAATACATGCGAAGAAAATGTCGTGGAGAGGCTGCGAAGGAAAATGTGATGTAAGCGCTGAGCCAGAAGGGTGTGAAAACGAAAGACAAACCCTATACGGGGAAAGTGTAGTGTAAGCGCTGGGATATACCGGCGCGAAAGTGATGACAAAGTCAGGGGTATATGCCGAAACAGGGAAAAAGATGACAAAGAGGTTAGTACTTTCCGTATTGGGAGAAATGTCATACATACGTACAAGTTTCTCCTCGGCAAAGTCCCGAAGAAGCGATGCGAAAGCCACCGGCGCTTCTCAAATTGGAAAACGAGCCGAAAACATGGGCCAAATCCGGTATACATGTCACCGCATTCGTCACGTTTCTCATAGCTTTTGGCTAGATTTGGCAGGTGAGAAACGCACACGGCTTTCACGATGTCCGTCAGGAAAAACCTCCCCTTTCATTAAGATCTGGGGTTTCAATTCACCTGAATTTAGGCCATTTAGCAAATTTAGCTAAATTTAGCTAAATTGACCTAAATTTCATAAATCTGGTGCCAGAAGCCACCAGACATGCCCTAAGCCCTCCCAGCATACACTAG
>WSTH01000616.1:0-20956 GCA_019616345.1 Ceratobasidium sp. 395
TCAGGTGGTCCAAAGAAAGTGTCGTGCCCACTGTACTGTACGGTGTACCTGTCACCACCAACGTTCGTGACAGTCACAGTTTGCTGTAGTAGGAATTTTCAGAATCATGCATGCCTGACAAGAAAATATGGAAGTACGTTGCTCGAATCGTTGACCAAAAGTAGCTCGCTATAATAGCGAGCGACACGAAGCTCCTTGCCAGTACCGCTGGTCAAAGTAGAAAAGATTTGGTAGGTGCCGTCAGGAAGAGATATGGCGAGTGATAATGAGTTTGTTTCGAAGGCTTCAGAGTGATGCTGGAGATGAGGAAGTCGGAGCGATGAGACGGCGGCTTTTATAGCCAAAATCTATGTCATTTGTCTGTGTTGTTATCTTAAGCACACGTTCGTCCCCAAGTGCACTATGACGCACATACATGTGCTTTCCGAAGCTTTAGATGGCGCTGTGTACATTCATTCAAGCAATGGATTAGACAAAATCGGTAGTATATCTCCGGGAGCATGGCTTATGAACTGTGAATGATCTTTGGGAATTATCGTTTCCGAATCTAAACGCTTGTATTCTCGAGGGCTGCGACTTCTTAGTCACTGAACACAACGCGTAGCACGCCATTGTGGCGTGACCCGGCGCATCAGTCTTATCGTTTCAGACGCATATAGTCGCCCAGACAAGCCTGAGTCACAAACCGCTGGCATTCAATTGTCTAGTATTATTTTCTAGAATGGTAATGATTCCATTTTCGCGTACAGATATCGTATAGGCTATCTTACCCTGTGGCTGGACGTCGCTATTCTCGACTCAGAGACCCGCACAGAATGATGCAGGCCAACGTAGACCGAGTAGCCCTATCTACGTCTCCCCAAAACCTTGAACACCCGAATATTTAGCTCCTAGCCGGAGCATTACCCGGATGTTGTAAGTACCTAGGCAAGGTACAGTATTACTTCGTTTGCCGACTGAGGCTTATTGCGGTTCTTGTTGCGGCTGCTATTGAAAGGCGCCACACACGCGGCGCCGGGACAATGGTGCAACGTTCATGTACAAAACATAAAATACAAATATAGACAGATACATGACCAAACAAAAAAGAAGCGCCCAGCGCAGTAAGACAAAAAAAAGACATATAAAAAGATATAGAAAGCGCTAGAACTAAAGGTTCTAGCGCATGAATAAGGTCTATCGCTACGTACCTTATGGTCGTAGCATAGGCGAGGGTACGCATATAGGCGACCCTCGCTAGAACGAGTGCGCGCACATGCGCGCTCGCATGCACCTACCTTCTGCGATAAAGATTTAGTATATATAGGACTCTTAGAGGAGCCCTAAACCTTTGTACTTAGTTTTACCTACCTATCAATACGACTGTATCGAACGGTTCACTCTGCGCATAGCGCCTTGTCTGTTGCTTACTTCGTTTGGTTTTGTTTACTAGGTACGCCGCTGGGTCCCTGTTGTTTACTAACTATTTGTTTGTCTATTTACAGGAACTTTGCAAATGACGTCGACTTCCCAATTTGGCATGTTAATTACAACACGCATATGTCCATTTGTAAATGAATAGATTACTTAACAAAGCGAGCATAGTGTCTCAGAAATATTGTCCATTTCCTCTCCACGCACGAAACACCCTCGTTATCATCCAGTCTCAAAGAAACCTTCCACGCCCCGGCTTCTCCATTGACGGCCTAGATTCAAGATCCCCGCTCTCCCCATAATCGTCCTCACTCTCGCTTTCCGTGCTCTCTCCGTCCCCTCTGCCAGGCTTTGCACTCGGGCTCACCACGAGCTTCGACTTCCTTACTCCAGCCCCAGTTCCAGCCCCAATCCCAATAGGCTTCGTATCAAAATACCCTCCCCCTCCGGAACCCATCAACCCTAAAGGAGTGGCAGGGCGCCCGCTCGAAAGCGTCGATCGACCGTTCCAGCTTCGGCTCACGCCCATACCTCCGACACCAAACTCGTTTGGCGTAAGGTTCATGCTACTCCTAGGACTCCCGCTTCCGCCCATCGACGAGTTGACTACCATCGAAATCGGACGCGCGTTTGGATTCGCGCTCATGATTGGGTTGGAGAGAGGGTCCGGAACCGATAATGGCCGCGTCGCAGAATTCAGACTCAACCCATTCAGTGAGAGACTGTTACGTGGGCTACTCCCCATAGCCATCGCGCCCGCGCTCCCCGTTCTTGGTCTCGCAAATATAGCCGAAATCGGGCGAGCATTTGGGTTCGCGTTGGGTGAAGACAGAGGTAGAGGTAACATGTCTGTTGAGGGATTCGATGGAAACGGTAAGAGCGAACTTGGAGAAGGAAACGCCGTCGAGTTGAAGCGGGGCCGAGTAATGGGAGGGGTAGGCAAGCTTCCAATTTGGGGCGTTGGGTTTCCAGATCCAGAGTTATCTGAGGACAAAGGTCGAGGGCGAGGGATGGGAGACTGCGTGGTTCCGCCAATCGTCGCGCCGTTCAGTGGCGTAGCATTTCGGTCAATTAAGGCGATCATAGCGCCAAGTGCCAACCACGCGTCATTCCCGGCGTTGCCGAGTGTACATCGAGGCGCACGTGCTTGAGCGGCGAGCAATCTTGCCAACGGAGCCTCACGGGGGAGTTGGGGTCCAAAGACGGCGTGGCGCAAAGACGCCACGGCCGTATCGACGATCAACATGTTATGTGGGATCTCTGTAAGCACCAGGGTTGTCAAAGTATGTATCAAAACATACGTAGAATGTGACTTACTGATCTTGAGGTCTGCCAATCGGTCGAGGTCACCGGAAATGTTATGTCCAACGAGGACTAAGGAGTTTGCTACTGATTCGGAGTCCGGGGTAGCGAGAGATGAGATAACTGAATTGATGATATCAGGCAATTTGGATTTCCCAATGACATGTGTATCGCCAAACGCGTACTACACGACGCCGTCATTCATTTGTTTTGTGGGGCACCAGAATTCGACTTACATCCCAGGGATGAGTTGGCCTAATCTTGTTCCGTACTTTGTCGGCATATTCGGCGACAACAAAATGCCCTTTTCTGCGAGATTTTAGTAGTTAATACCGCCGAAGCGAATAGATATTCACCTGTAATTTTCCTCCTTGGGCGGCCAAGCGCCAATTGCGGATATATGACCACATCGCACGGCCGCATACCCCCACTCCAGAGGTACAAAACTCTTCTCAGACCAGACAAATCGGATCGACAACCAACTCTTGTCTCTCGCATGCCATAATCGATCAATGGCTACAGGGATCCCAAAATTAGAAAAACACTATGCGCCGGCCGATGAGAAACTATAGACCTGCCGTTGAGATCACCATGCTTGACTCGCGATTTAAATGCAGAAAATTCGGCGGCAGGCAGAGTCGCGTGAACCTTGCGGTATGTGGCCATATCCGCGATCTGACGCAGATGTCGTTGGCTATGTTCGAACGGGATTACCTGCACAACATTGGATATCTTTGGAAGGGTTTCGCCAAACCTGGTGCAACGTCAGTGTAACTGTTAGAAGGGTTAATCATCACATACCGAGTCTTGACCATCTTTGAAAAAGCGCCCACACTCCCAGCACGCGTCACAATATGACCCTTTCCAGTACGGGCATCGGTGACCGTAACCGTAGGCCACCCAAAAGTAAGAAAATCCTCGAATGAACTAAACAAATGACCCCAAGAACGGTCGTACCACGGCACTCCATGGCTCTGAAAATGCCCAATGTAGGCAGAATAAACCTAGCCTCGAGTTCAGAATAATTGCGAAATAACAAAGAAAAATGGGGACTCACACTGTGCAGGTCCCAATCCCATCCTTGAACATCAACAAGCTGAAAATTATCCTTCGAGGTCATAGGGTATTATTAAAAAAAGGTGGTATCGTAAACGCAAAATACTTGTGGATGGTGGAGAGGAGGGACTGAGCGTCAAACACATTTGTAGATCACAGTCACCTGACGTGCAAGGATTTGGCATCTAACCCCTATAAGTGTCCCCCTTTGGTCAAGCTCGGTGCCTAATTACACCTTGGCGACTCTTAGCCCTGTAAAATGTTAAAAATTTGTGGAGGTTCTTGGTTCAGATTTCGAGCTACACATCGTCCAGTGTCTATCCTGTGGTTTTGAGTATATGGTACCGCTTTAAATTTCAGCCTAGGAGTTTACTGATCTGGACTGAGTTCTCCACAACTCAAACTTGTTGCGTCAAAGAGCTGAATGTGCCTGATTTAGCCCGCATGGAGCTCGACCTATCTCGGCTTATTTAGGCCAAAATCAAACCTGCAAGTTATTGTCCAGTTGAAGCGAAAAAGAATGACTATATTGGACGTAAATAAAGGATGTGCTATACAAACTAAACGATTGGATAGTACGACAGACTATGCTAATGCTAACGACCGTAAAGTTAGCTGGCGCAATAAGAATATATTCCCGACAACCCCCCTCTTCAAAACCTGGCCTTAGACCGAGGCTTTCATTTTTTCGAAGTCCGGCGTCCCGAGCCCGGTTACAGAATCCTACCTCAACTCAGTCGACTCGTCCCTCTAAGCAATACAAACAAGACCACTCACCCATCCAGTTGTCGCATTGAAACCCGACGTACCGCACCCGGGGTTATTCCCCTGGGTGATATCATTCAGCGTCCCAGCATTCGCATACAACCAGGGGTTCAAAAATCCAAGGGGAGGCTTGCCTTGTGACAACCTATAATCATTCAACAAGCTGATAACCCCCGCAAACGTAGGACACGAAGCGGATGTGCCAGAAACTTGCATAGGCAGGCCTGCCTGAATGATTACATAGCTGCCAAAAGTCTTTTCGTCAAATCACGTGAAAGGGGGAAGGTTAGAAACACACTTTTCCCCCTGTGCGGAAACATCTGGAAATCCTCTTCCAGTATTGTTATATAACCCATTATACTTGCTTCCAAGAGAGGATATATAGTCGGCAACAGCATTCTTCTGATAGTCGGGTCTTTCAAAGTAGTTCGAGAATCCGCCTTGAGAGAAGCCCACTCCCTCTTCGGGTGATATTTTGTGCGTTGCGCCAACTGAAGTGACGAAGGGACAGGATGCGGGAAAGGTAGGTATGAACTGTTTCTTGAGAGGGAGTTCGGAGTTATTGAGGCACTGGCCACCACCGACGCCAGAATCCCTTGGGGGAGATATGAATATGATGATAAAATGACGGAGGAACCACCTGCTTACCCGAGGAGAAAAGGAGACTAACACCCCGTGCGCCAAGCTGAGCAAACGACTCGCACACGCGTCTCGCATAGTCGGGTGGGACGGTTTGCTCTAAGCCCACCATCAATCGAACATCAGACTCAGTACGTGTTAGCAAAGCGAAGACTCACCGTCGTCACCGTAACTTGTGGTAATCGTCAATGGCAACGTCTCCTTCGCAAGCATGTAGTCTACCCATTCAAGATACGGCTGTTGCCCATCCACAAACAATCAATCAATTATCGCCTTGTTCTTAAAACACTCACTTCATTTGTAGGAGCTCCAGTATTCGAGTCAGGTAGGTATGGTGCCCGGCCCCCAGTTGAGTAAAATGTAATTGGATTAGGGTATGACATGGCCCCAGTGTACTACAGACATTACCCTTGTTAGATTTCAACTTACCAGCAATACTCCACCGCTTACCTGGGCGTCAAGATTCGCCTCGGTTCCTGGATCCGACTCAAGATTCTGCCCTCCGTTAATTTTTTCTACGTCAAACTTCGCGTTTACAGCATCAGGGAAATAATCAACGTTGAACTTTTCGAGGTCTTTGTGGCTGGCATATTGCTCTGTGGAAATCTTATTATTGCAATCATTAACCAGACAAACGAGGAACTTGCCAAGGTATCCAGTTATCCCAATCGTACTCCGATTAGTCGCAGGAGTATAGTTCTCAGTCCTAAAAACAAATTTGTCGATCTCGTTTCCTTGGTTGAACTGATAGTTAATCTTACCTGTAAAGCGATCTCAAACATTTTGGTGTTATCGTCGAGCTGCAATTCGGAGCGGCACTGGCCATAGCTTGTTCCACCAATAACCCCGATGCACGTTTCCCAAGTTCTGATTCCGATCGACGTTCGTGGATGCTACCGAAAAATGTAGTGGGCTGGACCAAATTAACATGATCGTCGAGCGACCGAGGGAGCGCGTAGGCCTCGGAGCGGACAATATGGGAGCCAGAAGTGTGGCGATAAACGTTGTACTAAGAACCGCAGATGAGAAAATACAAAAACCGAACAAAGCACAAAGCGTACGCGTGTATTGAGCATCTGTTCGGCACGTTTGACGGGTACACGAACATGGAGCCAGTCTCCCGCAGGAGAGCGGCCGGTTACTTGAACACCATGTGTGTCGAGCCAATCTTGAACCGTCTTGACGGTCTCATCCCGTGGGGCAACCAAAACGTCGACTTGACTGTTTCCAATCGATCATTGACACCTCTAGTTGAAAGATAGACACTCACGCTTTAGAGAGATGCATTCCATATCGCGCGTGAGCTGGATTGCTCACTTCCTCCAGCGCTTCAAGCAGTTCCCCCATTCGAGCTTGCTTTAGCCCAATACGCATGTCGATCGTATGATCCCTTGGAGCGGAAGCTACGGCCGTCCATCCAGCTGGTACTGCCCGCAAAACATGGCGTGTGGTAAAATCCTGAGCTAGAGGGGAGGCAGAAGAGAGTAAAGCGAGCGCAAGAAGGGGCAAGAAGTGCATCGCCAACAGAGGGAACGGTCGCCGGGAGGAGAAAGGGGTAAATGCTAACAAGAACAATACCGTCTATTTATTCTAGCAACATTTTGCAAAGATCTTGCGAGACGGCTCGGAAGAAGTTTATAAAAGGAAGCGCTCGACAGTGTAAATTATCATCTCAAGACAGGAGTGACTTCTGTCGCTCCTAGAAGCTCCAGTAATAGATTGATAAGGCCAGAAGACAAAGCTGGATTCTAATTATAGATGAGCCCTAATGCATCCCGAACAAGTTGAGCGGCATAGGAAAACAAATGTTCTATCGGTTGCAGAGAGGGAGCTGGCTTCATTCTCGTATTTCTGCCGGTTTTGTTCAACTAGAAGCGGCCCGCTCCGGGCCACTGACCTTGCTCCTATTGAGTGTTCAGTACCTGCGGCTGCTAACCTACTTATCGACAAACCAACACGCCCAAGCCTTGAGCTGTATGCGCACAAGCTAGAGCATAGCACATAACACTGTCATAATTAAGCCGAGGTATCGAACATGTTCTTCATTTCGGCCACCGGGTGCAAGTTACCGGGGGGTACGCAAGATAAGTCGACCACAAGTTCGGACAGTTAGACGAATGAAATAGGAGCCGTTTAGAGGGGCTGCGTTACAGTGTTTTGCCACCTATTTGTCCAGGAAAAAACCCACATCCAGGCTGCGCGGAGATCATCTACAGACTGCCTTTACACGCAGCGCACTACGAAGTTCGTATCATTAACACACAATCTCCGGTGATACATGCAAAAATTAGCCAGTTCTATTATGAGCGGTAGGTTGGGACACAAGCATACGACAACCAACACCCCAACTTGTGTGGGAGCTCGAACCCAGTGGCCCTATCAGATACAACTTGGGGTAAATTTAAGTCGCTCAGTGAGGCATTACTCGGAAGTCAGAGTCGTAAATTCATTGTTCCGTGGAGTTTTTGACAATAGTAAAGACGCAGTCAGTAGGTGAAACACGACTGTGATATGTATATATGCGTAGTCCTACCAGCCAGTTATATCCAACTGGTCGCATATTCTAATTTAGACATAATCGTTGGCGCACAGTTCCTAGACTCATGGAGGAACGGCGCGAGACCACCCGAAAGCCAGTTGCTACGGCCCCGCTGTCTAACAGCCGGCGCCAGAGACCAATCACCGCTAAAAGTCGTTACATGATATGGAATGCGACAAGATTGTCGGTCAGCGTCGGGAAATTTGAGCGCGAGAGTGAGAGTAGGAGCGCGTGCTTGAGCAAGTAAGCTGTCGAGGTCCCCACGGAGACCGGGCAAATGTGAGACAGAAACGAGCAAGGTCGGAGCGTGTTGCACAGCTGCCGTGAAGCTCCAAATTGCGAGATAATGCAGTAGAAGTTGCTATGTCGCAAGAGAGTCGAGTGGGAGGCTTGTAGAAGAAGCTTCAACCGGATTGGCTCACAGAAGCTTAAGCGCTAGATCCGTGGTTTGCAGATTTTTGCGTCTCATTTTAGGGGGGGGGGAGTGACCTTGCAGAAGCAAGGTGATATTGGAGATGGTTGAGGACCTGCTAGGCGGGAACTTGCAGTGACTAAGCTCTTGTGTGTAATTCTTTCCCACGATTCGGGCGCTTATTTATGTAGCCATAAGGCTTCAGGTGTTTTCGTAAGTCGGAGCCGATCAAATGTAAACGCCGAGAGGTTAAAAACAGAATTTCACCAAGATATCTACGGATAAGACGCCATAAAGAAGCCCTCCGAGCGCATATGGTCACTTTGAGATGCTTATCCGATAAGGAGGTAGCAACCGTAGCAATAATAATGACAGTAAGTAGGATCAATTTGAACACAAGTCTAGTAGCAGAAGCGGGCGATCCGGTCAAGATGACTGTGTGCTAATAGCGCAGGGCGTTGTTAAGCGTGCTCTAGGGGGGGGGGGGTTGTAGCTGCTCGGTAGCAAGGGATATTCTAGTGGCTGATCCTAGAGCCCACGGTTGAGAATTGCGGCCTAAATTAGAAGCCATGGCTTGAGGATCCTAAAGGGGCAGCACTGACGGCGCCCGTAGGATTAACGTAACGAGCGCGATTAGTGCTTCCGTCAGAGTCCCCGTTGCCAATGAAAATGGAAGAGTAGAACGTCCGCAGACGAGGAAACCAGAGTCAAAGGTAATCGTTTGTGCGAATTCTGAGTGGAGATGTCATGACCGAGGGACTAGGCTTATATAACTCTGTTTTTCATCCCGATTTGCTCCACAATCACTATACCTAAGTCGGTATCAGACCGCAACGAGTATTAGCTAGTTTCTCAGGGCACACAATCATGCTCTTGTATGGGATATATGCGCTAGCGAACTTGTTATACGGTTCACAGCGCTGTATTCGCCTTCAGAGATTGAGCATAACTATTGTTAACAGTACGATAACGGCCTAGGCCCTTTTTGCTCTGTGACATGACAGATCCGCTCCTGTAGGAGCACCTCTATTTCGATAATATCGGAGCAGGTACGATCAGTAGTTGAAGTTTCTCATACGAGCTCCATTACGTCTAACTATTCGCATCTGTTTGCTTTCGTCCTTCAAATGAGGCTTAGATAGATCAGTAGGGCCGACGTAGATATGGCCGCGAGGGCTCATCAAGAAATAAGACTCGGGCACCACCACCATAAGCGAGGCATTGATCGATGAATAACATAGAATTAATTAGCCAAGGACGTGTCAGAACAGCTTCGACTCGGGTTCGGGGGTGGGCTCCATGTCGCAGCATCAAGTATTTTTCCGCAAATTTGAGTGACATAGTTCTTGTCATAAGTTCACACGGGCTGTGACTATCTTAGTACTGCTAAGGGTGGGTTTACGGGACCGACACTAGGCACTTGTCCGAATAGCAAGCAGTGTAAATGATATCGCTTGCCCGCCCGAGGTCTAACGTGGAGGATGGCGCATCCATACTTTTGAGCAGATGATGCCGTTATCAGATTCGGACTGATGATGTCTCCTCCATCAAATATGTTTCAGAATCGGGTCAGATATTTCATTTTGATATCCCCTTTCGTCTGACTCACCGGGGCCTCACGCGTAACACTGGACGATCTCCCCAGGTATCCTGGCTACGGGCAGGGTTACAGTAGTTTTGTTTTCAAGACAGGCTAGGAGCTAGAGCTCATGCCTCGAATCCTCGATCAAGGGGTCCGCTACTACTTTGGAAGCCTGGTTAGATATAGCAGAGTCAGGTAATCGGTGATCTACTAGGAGATCATGCGTGGCGTCCCGAGTCCTGTAGGGCCCATGACTGGCCGAAGTACGGACTTAAACGGGAATGGTATCATGCTAATGAACAACCGACGACGAAAATTCGGAAAATCTGATCAAATGAGCCTGATCGGAGGCATTAGTAGCAAGTGGGTGAGCTGAAGGCTGGTCTGAATCGGCCTAGCTCGATGAAATCTGTATCAATATCATAGATCGTATATCCTGCCGCGCCACGACGGGATCTATTGTTAATTTCAATTGAACTTACTTGCTATAGCTAGAAGATGGGCAAATCAGTGAGGCTTATAAAGCCCTGTACTTTGTGGAGTATATGCCATTCTAGTGGGTTTTCACGTATTTCTTACTGTACACCATAAGAGCGCCGCTCGTTTATACTGCGCGGAAGGCTACAGCTGAAGAAAATTTACTTGCAAGTTACCACCTTCAGATACTCAGATGGCTACGCGTATGTGGGATGACTCTACGGAGGGAGAAGTATGGCTAGTGAGCCCGGAGATGGAATCTAAGCACTACGAGACCGACTATGCGTCAACAAGCGATACAGACTCATCAGTCGACACTCTGGCTACAATCGAGTCAACGGACATACCAGGTGAGTGTACTCGGCTTATATGGTTAATTGTTGAGCTGATTGAAGTGCTAGCGTTCTTCCGGATCGAGTACGGCCGAGCATTTTCGGCATATGAAGGAATCCCAATGGTCCTGCCAACCGACAGCACTGAGATTCGCCGCTTACGAACTCAGCACCTGGCGGTCAAGCTGGTGACCGGAGGAGTGCTCGATGGGGCTATCTTCGATCAACTTGCACCTAACTTGGACGGAAGACGGAAAAACGTGCTTGATGTTCGCACACAGACTGGAATGTGGTAAGTCCTTGAAACACGACCTTGGATCCCTCGTTTCCCATCCTTTAATCCAGCTAAGCTCTACTAATGTGAATATCTAATGGGGATACAGGGCAGAGGAAATGGCATTGGCATATCCAGAGGTTGACATCAAGTCTATTGACGTTGCGCCAACCACCTCACACATA
Source organism: Ceratobasidium sp. 395 (assembly GCA_019616345.1). Taxonomy (NCBI): domain Eukaryota; kingdom Fungi; phylum Basidiomycota; class Agaricomycetes; order Cantharellales; family Ceratobasidiaceae; genus Ceratobasidium; species Ceratobasidium sp. 395. The sequence goes on from WSTH01000616.1 coordinate 10,977, forward strand.
CCGCGCCACAACTTGCAGCATGAGGTCTACGATATACACGAGGGAATACTAGAGGCAGATGCTACGTTCGATCTCGTGCATGCTCGCCATACAATCAGCATGGTACGTCACAGTTTCAGCTTCGATTTAAACGTCGTACCGTACTTAGTACACGCTGTTCAACCTGGTATCCACCATAGGTCATGGACTGGCGCTCTCTCCTCAAAGACATGCATCGCGTCTTACGCCCAGGCGGACTGTTTGTTTTTGCGGAGCTATATCCTCAGTTGACGTTTCCCGAAGAGCATACACCAGCGCTCAAAGGGCCGGCCAGTCGATCTGCGGCCTTCTTTGAGGAGCTCCGGGCAATGGTGCTAAAGCGAGGTATATTGATCGAAGCAAGTCGCGAAATTGACGCTTGGCTTAGCCCAGAGGACATACTATGGAGGTCGCAGCCAACCTCCTCCGGTTTTCATCGCGTTAGTCATCGTGTGTGGGAGCTGCCGGTTAACGGGCTGTGGCATCCCGACCCCCTCATCCAGGAGGTTGGACTTCTCATGGCGATGAATATATGTCAGTTCGCAGAGAGTACTAGACCGCTTTTTCTATCGTCTGGTATGACGGACCCGGAGTTTGACACATGGGTCGCGGATATACGCAACGAGATTCGAGATCCCTTGAACAATGCTATCATCAGGTATCATGTCGTCTGCGCATATAAGCTCTGAATTATCTGTAGTTATGGTTTCTCTCGTAAATATGAGGTCTTCAAATTGGAAATAACGGAGATAACAACAGCTATTGCAGTTTTTGAAACTTTTGCTGGTTTTTTGTTTTTATTTAGGGATTGTACGAAGTTTTGACAATTCTGGAAGCTTTGCCCTGAATGAACTGAGGGAACAAATATATGCATAACCTAGAAATAGGAGAAACCCGATATAACGAAGGTCTGTATAAGACTAAAGGATGATACCTCGCAGAAAAACGTCACTCAAGAGAACCACTGAACCAGATTGGAAAACAACAACACCAGATAGGCACTTCACATATCTGATCCAAAATCTATACCAATAAACTGACCAGGCGCGTACTAGCACTCGACCACTCCAAAGTCTCCCAGAGTTACGACGGAGTAAGCTTATACTAATACTAGTACTGAATGGTAGAACGGATGCTCAGTTATAGGACCAACCAAAGTCCACATAGCTTAAGCGCCGTCGCCCCTGAAGGTGTAACGAGCACTAATCCTAATCTACGAAGCGCCGGCTCCGAGCTTACCGCCAAGAGCAGGATTTTGGAACTGATACGTAAAGAACATTACTTGCCCGTCTGATTTGTAACGTGTAGGTGACGCACACACCATCCTGAGGTGGTGCCACCATCAAATGTTTCAACTTCGGGTCAGATATTTCATTTCGACACCGCCTTGCGTCTGGCCCACAGAAATCCCACCCAAAACAACGGCCGACCTCTGGAGGTATCCCAACTCGGCGTAGGGTTACAGCAGTTTCGCTGTCAAGACAGGGAGCTGGGGTTCGCATCTCGGTCAAGGGATCCGCCACTACTTCCACACCACTTATGTTTGGATGTTGCAAGGTGAAGTATTTGCTACTAAATCATGTGTCGTGTCCCAAGTCCTGTAGAACTTATGGTTTATCTAGTTATTATCTGATGAATCGGGAGTCGTACCGCGCTACGAGGAGGCAACCAGATAATTAAATTCGGAAAATCCGATTGAATGAGTGTGTCGATCAAAGGCAGTAACCATAAATGGGCGAGCTGAAACTTTTGGCCTGCCAAAGCGGTCGAGGACTCTGCATGTTCTCCCTCAACAAAAGTCGAAAAGGTAAATAGTCAGTGCTCCTGAGCGCTAACTAATTCAGGGGGCAGACCCCCTTAGCAAACGCTGGCAAGCGCTAGGATGGGGCAGAAGCATCGGTTAACTCGGCTCCTAGTACTCCCGAGTGCAAGACCAGCCAAGCAGTAGCTAAGCTAGCGCCAAGCTTCTAACCAGCTTTTCGGTTTCCCCGAGATCCTGATTGCTGATGTGGCGCCTGCAGGACGAAATATGTTGTAAACGTCAACAGAGTTCGATTTGCCGTACTAATCTGAAAAAGGATTGAGCAGGCCATATAAAAGCCTGGTACCTTGTGGAGTACAACAACCCTGTTGATTCTCACGTCTCCCTTACGCTCTTACTCTATCAGCCCTACTTGTTGATACCAGTGCGGAGGAGACTGCAGTCGAATGTATACTTAGAAGTGACCAACGCAAGATACTAAAATGGCTACGCGTATGTGGGATGACTCAACGGAGGGGGAAGTATGGCTGGTGGAGCCAGAGTTGGAAACCCAAGACTACGAGGCCAACTACGCGACGTTGAGTGACACAGACTCATCAGTCGACACTCTGGCTACAATCGAGTCAGCTGACGTAGCGAGTGAGTGTGATCTGTTGATGTGGTTGATCGACCTGATCGTAGGGTCAGCGTTCTTCCGGATCGAGCACGGTCGGGCGTTTTCGGCATACGAAGGAGTCCCAATGGTCCTACCGACCGACAGCGCTGAAATTCGTCGCTTACGAATCCAGCACCTCGCAATCAAGCTCGTAATGGGAGGGACACTCGATGAGATCATCTCGACCCATCTTGCACTTAGCTCGGATGGTAGACGGAAACGCGTGCTTGATGTTCGTACACAGACAGGAATGTGGTAAGTCCTTAAAACTACCGTGACTCCCTTTTTCTATTTCCTTCTCTATTCGGACTCCACTAATGCAAACACTTGGCGGCAATACAGGGCAGAGGAAATGGCATTGGCATATCCAGAAGTTGACATCAAATCCATTGACGTTGCGCCTACCATCCAACACATACCGCGCCACAACTTGCAGCACGAAGTCTACGATATACACGAGGGGATATTGGAGTCTGATGCTACGTTTGACATAGTGCATGCTCGTCATACGATCGGCATGGTGGGCCTACAGTTTTATAACCGCTAATTTCAAACTGAATCGTGTTTGGAATTCAACATTTCAATATTCATCATAGATTAAGGACTGGCGCTCGCTCCTCAGAGATATGCATCGTGTCTTACGCCCAGGCGGACTTTTCATTTTTGCGGAAATGTACCCTCAACTTACGTTTCCCGAAGAACATATACCAGCACTGACAGGGTCGGCTAGTCGATCTGCCAGCTTGTTCGAAGAGCTCCGCGCCATATTGTCTAAGCGCGGTGTCTTGGTGGAAGGAAGTCACAAAATCGACGCTTGGCTTAGCCCACAGGATGTGCTCTGGGAGTCGCGGTTAGCCCCCTCTGGGTTTCATCGCATCAGCCATCGTGTATGGGAGTTACCTATTAACGGGTTATGGCATCCCGACCCTCTCATGCAAGAAGTTGGACTCCTCATGGCGATGAACACATGCCAATTCGTAGAGAGCACCAGGCCGATGTTTCTATCGTCTGGTATGACGGACCCGGAGTTTGACGCATGGGTCGAGGACATACGTAAAGAAGTCCGGGATCCGATGAATAACTCTGTCATCAGATATCATGTTGTCTGTGCATACAGGCTCTGAGTTATTTACAGTCACGGTTTCTCGCGAATACGAGGTCCTCGGATTCGAAAGAACAGAGGTAATCATAGTTGTTGAAATTTCTAAAACCTTAGTTGGCTGTTCGTCTGTATTAGGAAATCGTCCAAAATTGTTTCAACCAGTTTGGAAGTTTCAAGTCTACTAGGTTACTGCGATTACTTCTAATGATCTGAGGAAGCAAACGTATATAAGTTATCCTAGAACCAAGAGAAGCTTTGTTGAACGGAGGTCTGTATAAATCAAAGCATAATATCTCATAGACTCATGTAACTCGCTAAGAAGACCAGAGAACCGGAAACGACCAAAACTTGATAGGCGCTTCACACATCCGATCCGAACTTTGACAAACTCACTTTAATCCGCGAAAGGCTGACTCGGCCTATCCACCGGTGACTAGACTAGCTGACATTTTGACTGTTAGTTTTGTTGCGTTTCTGGTTTTTTAGTTGGGTGTATGCGCGCATTTCACCTTGCGCCTCATTTCGTATTCATGTACCATTCGTGCAAATCTTCTCCTCTTTGGTTCACTATCATACGTGGTCCGAGCTAAGATATGAGTTTTGTCTTCACCTGACTCTTGTTTGGCGCGCTGTGTTCAGAGCTATAATGTTCGTTAAGTACAGTGGATAGCTGCCCGTAGGGTCTGGGCCTTATCCTATCCTATCCTAGCGTATTTTGAAGGCCAGGATTCACCTCATGTTCCAGACATCCCCCAGATCACTGGGTGCTTACGAGATTCTGTGGCACCTCCGTGTCTGTACCGGCTCCCGAGTGTCTAGACGGTCGGTTGGGCTGCTATTGTGATGTTTGGGTATGTTTGGAATGGAGTAGGCTGGGACGAGAGTGCCTTTGAAGTAGCTATGCATCATGCGGTTAAACGGAGTTGTATTGCGCTATTGGATGACTAGATAATGAAAAGTCGTAAAACCCGGTCCACGGAGCATGAACGGAGGCAGTAGTCATGAGTGGGGGGAGCTGAAAGTTGGTCTGAATGGACCCAGCCCGAGAAACCCATTATCGTGCATCGCATATACTCCTGATCATTAATGTGGCGCCAGGACGAAATATGTTGCTAACGTCAACTCAATTTAGTTTGCTGCGCTAGGATGAAAAAGGATCGAGCAAGACATATAAAAGCTCCGTAATTGGTGGAGTATAATGATGGCTCGGTAAATTCTTACGTCTTCCTTACGTATTACTCTATTTATATAAGCGCTGCTCGTTGAGGCTGAGAAGGAGGCCGCAGTCTAATGTATACCTGAAAGTAACCACCTAAAGATACTCAAATGGCTATGCGTATATGGGACGACTCTACGGAGGGAGAAGTATGGCTGGTGAACCCGGAGTTGGAATCTAAGGACTACGAGACCGACTATACATCAACAAGCGATACAGACTCATCGGCTGATACTCTGGCTACAATCGAGTCAACAGACGCGCCAGGTGAGTACTATGATATATTTATGTAATTGATCGGCCTAATGGAAGGGTCAGCGTTTTTCCGGATCGAGCACGGCCGGGCGTTTTCGTCATACGAAGGTGTTCCGATGGTCCTACCAACCGACAACGGCGAGATTCGTCGCCTACGAACTCAACACCTGGCAGTTAAGCTTATGATTGGAGGGGCGCTTGATGAGGTTGTCCGGGCCCATCTTACACCTAGCTTGGATGGTAGACGGAAAAGTATACTTGATGTTCGCACACAGGCGGGAATATGGTAAGCTATTGAAAAACTACCTCCGCTCACTCGTTTCTCAATTTCTCGCTCCATCTGGATTCTGCTGATGCGAATAATTGGCGGGAATATAGGGCGGAGGAAATGGCATTGGCATATCCAGAAGTTGACATCAAGTCTATCGACGTTGCGCCCACCACTTCACACATACCGCGCCGCAACCTGCAGCATGAGGTCTACGATATACACGAGGGAATACTAGAGGCAGATGCTACGTTCGATATCGTGCATGCTCGTCAGACGATCAGCATGGTACGTCACAGTTTCAGCTTCGATTTTCAGGCTGGATCGTACTCATGATGTGCTATTTTTAATGTCCATCACAGGTTGCGGGCTGGCACTCCCTACTGAAAGACATGCATCGCGTCCTACGCCCGGGAGGACTATTTATTTTCGGAGAGGTATACCCTCAAGCGTCGTTTCCCGGAGAGCACACATCAGCACTCAAAGGACCAGCCAGTCGAATCGCTGCCTTCTTTGAACATTTTCGCGCAACCTTGTCCAAGATTGGCATCTTGGTCGAAGCGAGTCACGAAATTGATGCTTGGCTTAACCCGGAGGATCCGATATGGGGACTGCAGCCAACTTCTTCCGGCTTTCATCGCATTAGTCACAGTGTTTGGGAACTGCCCGTCAATGGGTTGTGGCATCCCGACCCTCTCATGCAGGAGGTCGGACGTCTCATGGCGGTGAACACATGCCAGTTCGTAGAGTGCTTGAGGCCGATGTTTGTATCGTCTGGCGTGACGGACTCGGATTTTGATGTATGGGTTGAGGACATACATGAAGAGGTCCGGGATCCTATGAATAACTCTGTCATCAGATATCATCTCGTCTTCGCATATAAGCTCTGAGTTATTTGTACTTATGGTTTCCCATGAATACGAACCTATGTTGAATGCGAAAGAAAGTACTAAAAACGAATGGCACATATACACTTAGAAACAAGAGAAGCCCTATCAGGTGGAGATCTGAGAAAACCAAAGCATGGAAACTCACGAAATAAAGTAACGCTCTCAAAAAAACTACGTTTTCAAACCCTCTCCTTCATCTTCTCAAAATCCGGCGTTCCCAATCCGGTCACGGGGTCCTATCCCACCAAAACTTGTTAAACTTCATGAAATTACTAGTACAAGACATTACTTACCCAGCCAACCGTTGCATTGAACCCCTGTGTCCCGCATCCCGAGCTATGGCCGAGGGTGATATCATTCAGCATATCGGCGTTTTTATATAACCACGGGTTCAAAAACCCAAGAGGCTTCCCGCCTTTGGATAGCCTATAATCATTCAACAGGGCGATGACGCCCGCGAATGTAGGAGTAGAGGCAGACGTTCCCGTGACTGGGGTTTCCTTGCCGTTCAACACGATACGGAAGCTGTTTCAATCCTATAAGCCAATTACGGGCCGTGAAGTAGGAAAAGAAAACGCACTTTCGCCCTTGTGCGGCCACATCCGGGAACGCTCTTCCCTTCTTATTGTACAACCCCTTGTACGTACTCCCAAGTGACTTCATATAGTTCAAGGCAATTTTCTCCTGGTAGGACGGCTGTTTGAAATAGTTCGAAAACCCGCCTTGGGAGATTACTAATGCTGTTTCGGGCGACATTCCGTATGTCGCACCAACGGAGGTGACGAAGGGGCAGGTGGCGGGGAACAGGGGTTGGAATTGTTTGCGAGGGGTGCCAGAGTTTGTCATGCACGAGCCAGCGCCAACGCCATTATCGCCTGAAGAGGAAAAAGAGCAATGAATATATGAGACACATGAGGAGGTGGACTGGACTCACCTGAGGCAAAGAGTAGACTTATTCCGCGCGCACCAAGTTGAGCGAACGAATTGCAGACCCGAATTGCATAGTCTCGAGGGACGGTTTGTTCTACAAAAAACACTCACAGTGAGACTTGAACGTTGAGTTTAAAACGAGTAGCTCACCAGTTTCGCCATAACTTGTACTGATCGTCGGGGGCAGCTTGTCTTTCGCGAGCATGTAATTTACCCATTCAAGATAAGGCTAAAGGACCCAAATCAGTTGGCTGCCTGTTTTTCTCCTTCTTCGAGTGTCACTCACTTCATTCGACGAGGTTACGGTAGTCGAATCGTTGATAAAAGGCGCCAAACCTTTGGTCGAATAAAATATGTTCGGAGTAGGATATGTTATCACATTGGCGTACTACATAGCTAACAAGGATAAATTTATTTCTAACGAGTCAGAAGAAAAACTACGTACCTGAACGTCCATGTTACCCTCAACTCCTGGATTCGTCTCGTTGTTCTGCCCTCCGTTGACGAGTTCGACGGTAAAGGTGGGATTTTGAGCGTCAGGGCGGTTTAAGTCGAAGAACCGTTGGAGATCGGCTTTGCTCGCGTATTCCTCTGCGTCGAAAATGAGCGTGAATTCAAACCGACCAAAGAATGAACAGACTTGCCGAGATACCCGGTGATCCCCATCGAGTTTTTATCAGTAGCGTTGGGAACATACCCTTCAGTCCTAAATCAAACACTGTCACTCCTATTGCCCTCTCGTTCACAATGATAGCTCACTTGTAGAGTTTTCTAAGGCATGCCGGCGTGGTGTACAAGTCGCAGTCAGTTACGTTGGTTGCCGCAGCGCCCTGCAACGTGCGTTTCTCGACGTCGAACTGGGGCGCCAGGTCCCGAGTCGGCCCGAAATATGTAGTCGGTTGGATTAAGTCGATGTGCCCATCCATCCATCTAGGGAGCGCGTATGACCTGGAACGGATAATGTGGTCACCGGAAGTATGTCGATAGACGCTGTACTACGAAAAGGTAAAGAACAAGTCATTAGATCATGGGTTTGAGCGGCTTAGAAAACGACGAAAAAACCTACACGTGTGTTGAGCATCCGTTCGGCGCGTGCTACCGGCACTCGGGCGTGCAACCAGTCTCCAGCCGATGAACGACCAGTCACTTTAACGCCGTGTGCGTTCAGCCATTCTTCAACTGTCTTGACAGTATCTTCCGGCGGAGCAACCAGCTCTTCCACCTCACTTTTTCTCAGTCAATATCAATGTCACAATCTTGGAAAAAACATGCTTACACTTTGGACAGATGCATTCCATACCGCGCATGTGATGGATCGCTTACTTGCTCGAGTGCAGATATCAACTCATCCATTCGTCCCTGCTTGAGCCCGATGCGCATCTCGATCAGATGGTCCGCCGGGGCGGGATCGACAGCTACCCATCCAGTGGGTACATTGTGTAAAACATGTCGCGTAGTGAAGTCAGAAGTAAGAGGGGAGGCAGAAGTAAGTAACGAGAGTGCGAGGAGCGATAGCCAGTGCATCGCTAGTGGCAGAGGGGGATGCGAGTGACAGTCGGACGTGGATGGTGTTGTTGCTTCCTGTCTTTTCAAAGATTTGCCACTCCAAGCAACTTTGTTATCCTAAATTGGCGATTAAACCGAGCGACTAGACAATTTATGGTACAGTTCAGGAACAGAATGACGTCCCTAGCCCCGAACGGTGTAGAGTTACGAATAGAAGAGAGAACTACATCGCACCGTAGCGTGAGATTCGTTCGATTTGTAGATGCCTGGGGTCACAAAAGGTGAGCTCAATCTTGAACTCGAAAATTGGCGGTCGAGCTCTGCGAAAAGGAATTTTAGTGCGGGGAAGCAACCTGAGCTAAATCGGACGTACCAGACAGCGTTCTGGCGCCAGAGCCAGGACTAGTGTGACACAAGTAAGGGTGAAGGAACAGGGTGTAACACTACCATATTTGGGGGCTTACCAGGCTCACACTGGTCACAAAAAATAGTTATAAAAATGTATTTATTGATGAATATATGCTATATACATGGTGCGGAAAGATGGCGGCGGCGGCAGCCCTAACCTAGCCTAACGCGACGGCAGCGTCGCCTAACCCAATCTAACGAGGCGGCAAACACGGCAGCAGCGGAGGCGCGCGGAGCGCGCCGTGGTGGCACCTAACCCAGCCTAACATAGCGCCAACGACGCCCAACCTGGCCCAACAGAGCGGCAAACGCGGCAGAGGCGGGGGCACGCAAAGCGCGCCGTAGCACCTGAATGCCTAACGCGACGTTAGCGTCACCTAACCTAACATAGCGGGGCGCCGACGACACCTTACCGAGCCTAACACGGCACCAGCAACGCCTGACCTGACTTAACGTGGCAGCAAACGCGGCAGCAGCGGAGGCGCGCGAAGCGCGCCGTAGCGGCAGTACCACATGCAAGTACCTACATACGGTGAGTTAGTTGGAAGTTGTGGACGCGGTACAAGCGCTCATCAGCACGCACCGTTACTCGTAGCCCAAGTTCCTGCGACTGGACGCACACAGATTAGCGAATAAGGCAAAAAATGAAGGAAGACTTACGGAAAACATGGGTTGTGAAGCAGGCACGTTGCACGGCTCGTGGTAGCTTGCGTCGTCGTCTGTTGCGTGGGGGTGGACAGGTGGTGGTGGGAGTTCGAAGACGGAGTGAACATGGTCACGTGCTCAGCGCTCAGGTAAGCGCTGTCTGGTGAATGTTCGAAGTCCCACCCACTAGCGTTGGACCGAGACCGGGACGGTCTCGGGACGGCCAGGAACAGTCTCGAAACATCACGATACCCATCTGGTGCCCGCCGATGCCGTACGTTCTGAGACAGGGCCTGCGGGGTTGGATTCACAGGCAAGGCATCGT
>WSTH01000617.1:0-20931 GCA_019616345.1 Ceratobasidium sp. 395
ACTGATCCTCCATCTTCAAGAACGCTTCGGCCGCCTCTTTAGCCTTTTTGATCGACGACATGTCCACAATGAACCATCTCAATTGGCCCTCGGACCCGGTGACGTCAGCCCGAATTTGCTCAACGGCCTTGAGTGCATTGGCTTCATCTGCAAGTGTGTATTTTACTTTGAAGATCTTCAGAAGTCTTCAGGAAAAGGACTTGTCTTAATCAGTGGTTTAAAGATATCTGACATCTTTGAAGTACTTCAGAGAGCTTCAAAAATTATGGTTTCCTTCAAACAAGTTCGAACCACTTCATGCTGCTTCAAGCAGCTTCAAACAGGCTCACGCAGCTTCAGACAGCTTCACAGAGCTTCAAATGTGTGTGGGCAAGGTTTAAATTGGCTCATAGTTTTAGGTTAGCTTTCAAATGCCTTGAAAACCAAGTACATGCATCAGGAAAGTGGGAATTTGCTTACCAAGTGATTTGCAGTGATTTGAGAAAACCACCTGCCTTATGGAAGCGAACCAAGCACTTTCAATTGTCCAAATCACTGAAATCACCCAAGTCACTATATTACACAAACCTGTCACATATGTTAAAATCACTGACATACCTAAATCACCAAAATCTTTCAAATCTCTCACATTCCTGAAACACCCAACAGTTCTCAAATCCCTTCAAATCACTGTAAATCACTTCAAATCAATACTTACATCCACAAATCACCCAAATCCCCTACATGGTTAACATTATCACAACTCTGGAAAGTTCCCAAAGTACTGTAAATCACTTCAAATGACTGTAAATCAATAAATACAGGATTTTTGTACATCACATTTCATAGTACATGCATAGCAAAACACTTTTCTCAACTTATACTCGGTATATGTTGGCTTCATTGCTAGACTGAGTGAATATATAGTGATACATCTCTCATATCCAAGTGGCCCAATTGTGTATATACCAGCTATGAACCAAATATGTACCAGGTATATCTTAACCACATAGCCACTGGCAGGGTATACACCCGCCCTGTCTCCACCTCATACCCAGGTTTATGACAAGAGCCAACACCCAAAGTTGGCATCACGCTGAGATCCAGCAAGCCAGCAGCGCGGTACCCAATGTAAGATGGAGGTAGGGATGACTCGATGCATTGAGCTATACCTAGCTTATTTACATCACAGGCAACCGCCGCCACTCATGTTACCAAGAGGCGCAACGGCCAACCAGCAGACGACAAAGAACAAGGCTTGCAGAACGATATATGAGCTTTGAGTATACTCAAGGCCGAGGGTGCTGCTGACCTGTGTAGACGCGGAGAGTATGTCATTGACCCAGCGCTTATGCATGTTACAGAAGAGGGAGCATGTGCGGGCGCAAAGGGTGAGACGAAGCTCGGGGGACTGTGCAAGTATTGCGTCATTGTGAAACCGGAACGATGAGCAGCAGTAACTAACCTCTGTGCGTTGTTGGGCTCGAACAGTCCGAGTCGGCCAGTTTGGTGTTGCACATTGCACGTGTATTGCAGGTGCAGACAACGGCGCCACAACCACGTAAACTCGGTTGGATAGGCAAAGCGTGGAGGGAATAAGTGTCTGCTAGGAAAGATGGCGTATCAGCAGCCACGTCGTGACGAGAAGTAGTGAAAAACACACCGTTGGCGTCGGAACGCGCAAGCGTCTGTTGTCGTAATACGCGATCGGCGCGTCTGATATATGCGTGCCTACAGATATATATATGGATTGTCGTCTGTTGAGGCGTCGAGTCACGACTGTTGGCGTAAAGCGTCGTCAAGCGGAGGCGTTAGCGGCACGAAAGACGGGCGTATCACTACAACTCGTGAGCCCGACATCCCTCAGCGTTCATTGTCGTGCAATTGAGAGAGGAAAGAAAGGAGGGCACGATTAGCAGTAAGCTCGATAGGCGAACTGGGCAATAGCAACCTACCATTGGTGTGCAGTCGCCAAACTTCGTGACGGGTGCATCGAGCGCATCGGGTGCTGCCGGAAACGCTATTGCGCACAGGTGGGGGGGAGGAGAGCAGCGGTGGGTGAGCAAGAGATAAAGAGCCTCGGAAGCCCATTTGCATCCGAGGCGAAACGCCGAATTACGTGAGTGAACGGACGAGATTCGAGCAGGATACTGACCGACACATGAGAATACATCGGATTGCTTCTCAGAACGAGTTGTCGAAGTAAGTGGAGGTATTCGCACCAACCGCACAACTGTGCGCATATAATTCATGCCCCGTACAACGTTGTCGTTGTCGAGGTATTGCTTGTTTGCATCCAATCAACCATTCGTCTTTCGGCAGGATGAATCTAGGCCCCTCTGGATCCTTTGTAGATCACAATAATCGTCGGTCAAATCACTAGAAACACGATGCACCGTAAAAAGAAAAGCTATGCGCTTCGCTCGGGCTGTGCATTCCTAATTTTACCACGCCTTCACATCAACACAGGAGGGCGGTAATGCTACCCCTATTGCCCCTATTGCCCCTATTGCCCTCAGCCTCGATCTCTCAGCCATTTCAGTGATCCACACATTCTTACTTGGACTCGTGGCTAGTCCCTGACTTCGCGATTCTAGCATCCAAAACGAGCAAGAGGAGACACGCGAACTCAAAGATGGAGCTCTTTCACCAAGATTTTGACCGCATTAGAAAGCAGAGCCGGCCCATTAGAAGCTGTGTAAATGGGCTGCTTACCGTGTGCCTGTTTGTATCCTGAGTATCCCTCCCATAAACAATGTATTACACGCGTATAAGAAATGAATTGTAATGATATAGCATACACGTTGATGAATTTTGCACATTTCCAACGCATATAGTCGTCCAAAAACAAGAATTTCAAGCTTTACGGGTGATTCCAGGATGTTAAAAACTATAGAGCGGTACATAAGACTTCGAGAAATTTTACTAGCCAGCATTTGTATACACTTTGCAAGGTAGCAAATAAGGCTCGGTTGTTGCGTACTTTAACCTGATGGCGTGAGGGTGAGACAACACACTTTGATCACCAGTCATACGCGGTATTTTTATGACCAAGGCGTGCACAATCTAGTCAAGTATTTCGCGGTTGTAATTATGAACCCAACCACTACACGAATGTCACTGCGACATCACCAAAACCATAAGTATACTTGTAGGTCTAGTACTACCCGGACACTGTAGCTACTGCAACACGATCTACGATATGTTATCCACTCTGCAGCCTGTTCTTATTCCTCATTTGCTTGCGAAACTTATTTAGTTCATGACCGAGTAATGTATATATATATTAACATCTAGCAAGAGTGTACAACGGAGAAATAGTAACCACGCGAGGCGTGCGAACATAAACGCGAGAGAATACCCGCAATTAGAACCGCTACTGCGAGCGCTCGATGTTGAGCCGTCTATAGTAGCGGTAACGGTACGGACGTCGGCGTGAGGGCGAGCGGGAGACTTCGGGGGCGGCCGTGCGTGGCAAACGAACAACAGCCCGCGATAAACACGCGCCCACACGATCTGAGGCGACTGCTGCGCAAATATTCTACAGCAGCCGCGTAAGGGCAGGGACGAACGTATGATGTCGGAACACACGCCGAGGGCTGGGTCAACGCGTGTGCGCTGGGCACGAATAGCCTTAAGGGGTGGCGGCGCAAGGTCCAGTCCGAATTGGTACAGGCGCAAGCGGGCCCGGGCGAGCGTGGTTGAACGACCGTGTGGCGGGCGACCAGATCCGGCACTGGCATGCGGCGGATTGCGGCAGCATCGGGACGTTTGCGGCCTGGTCAAGCGATGGAGCGTGGTTGGGGGACTGGCGGGTTGTTGCGGCAGTCCTATGAACCGCTATGCGGCCTTGCGCAGTGCGCGAGCTGCACAGGCGCACGAGCGCGGGCAGGGATGGGTACGGATCGGTCTATGTGGGCGCCAGGTGGCGGCGTAACGTGTGGACAGTAGCGCGAGGGTCATGATGCTCTACATGCCTGAGAATGCGCCGCAGTGGTCGCGTTCAAGACGGGTTTAGACCGTAAGGCTGGCGGGAGCGTGAGTGTAGGCGCGTGCGATGGCCTTGGGCGAAGGGGTGGGCAGTGTAGGTGGGTCAGAGTGGCCGAGGGCGGGTAGTTAAAATCCCGCGCGTTTAGGTGAGCGCGGACATTGGAGCGGGCAGGCGACGTAGTTAGTGACATTCGTAGTGCAGCAATGAAACAAAGAAACACTTACCGTTCCGCCAGGTGACGAGTGCGAGTGCGGTTGTGGCGATCGCGGGCGAGGCTGAATAATCGTGCCGGACGCGTGATAGATCACTTGTGCAGCACTACCGAAGGATGATGATGAACCGCGTATTATCAGCTTCGGCCAATCGTGCGACCGAGAAATGATAACGTATTCGAGGTCGTCGAGGGCTGGCTAGCCATGCGGCCTGGAGCGTTGAGTGCATTCGCGAACCGTAGTCCTTGCCGCCCCAGGTTACGCGGTGGTGCGCCAGCAAAGAGCAACAAGGGTCATGTGACCGCACATAAACTACAACGCCAAATGTTAGCAAATAAACACAAGTCATATATGCCCGACCTGAGCGATAATAAACGCTCGCACCATCATGCAATAAGTAGATTATTGTCCGCTCGTCGGTCGATGATACTACATCATAAGTCCTCATACATGGCCGCTGTCAAGAGAACATACATCACGTTCCGAAAATCCAAAATCTGCGCGATATATCCGAACGAGCGGAGAGCAGCGCAGCAGATTTGAACCGACTTATAGACACGGCATTGTAGCCCAACCTGGCGGGGATTTTTTAGTCTACGCGAGTGAATAGTACCTCGCAACCAGTGCAAGGGACTCAAATTCGCGACACGAGGTTGATTTGATGAGCCGCTTGACGTCCGAAGCGACCAATAGGAGAAAAAGGGGGGCATAGGAAAGAGAAAGACGAATAGGGGCATAGTAAGAGCATAGAACCACATGGCATCAAGTTGAATCAAACTAAGCGGCAGCACGACACTCGTCCTCATCGATCATGCCCCACCCCATCTCGTCCACTCTCGCCCACGGGATATTCTGACTCGACTCGACCGAGACAGGAGAAGAAGGGGCAGGCTTGTTATCTCACCCAACCCAAGAGTCGGTTATACACACGTCCTTGGACTCGTTCTCGGCCTTGCCTAAGACGATCACGCTTGCGGCCCAGCAGCCTCAAGCTCTTCGTTGATCGCGCTCACCATTCGGACCGCTGCGTGTGCGCCGAGGGCTTTGACTTGGACCCCATGCAAGGTCTTTTTGAATGTGCGGCGGAGTGTACGTAATAGAAATCTATATAAAATACAGATAACATGAATATATGCGCGATGCGCAGTGTGCCTAAGACGACGCGCAAAGGCGTATGAGTGGGATGGGTAAAACTAGTATATTCGCTGTGTTACTACCTACGGAGCCAAAGGCGCTCCTTGTATACACGAGGGAGGCTGTATGCTAGAATTTTCCAGGAGCGAATGTATGCAAAGTCTTTGACTTCGCATAATGCTGGTATGTTCTATCACACAATTGTTCTAGGGTATTCTACTTATATTCTTTTATGTATATATATGCAGTTTCTACATACGTTGGGCAAGGGATTCACGTTTCTTCTTTAATAGGACAGCTGCGGGTTGGCTAGGCAGTGCCATTGGCATGGTGGTGTTATGGTCGGTGGACATGATCGACGTGAGGAAAAACGAGCACAAGGCTACAGGAGATTTGGTGGCTATCTTAGCCGATTTGGCGAGGTGACAAAGCCGAATAGACTCGAGAGGCTGGATACGAGCCTACTTCTTACTCACCAATCACCCCCAAGCTGCCCACGTTTGGTCAGACCTTCTGCGCACCCCCACTCTTCCAGAGCTGACACCGCACCCGAGATCCGGGGTTGTGGTGGGTTCGGTGGCGTTGAGCAGTCGGCCTGCGGCACGTTGCCACCAGTCTTTTTCAAAATGGGTGAGTGCGTCTAGACACTTACCGGACATTGGGCATGTCCGCCAAGCTTAACTATCAATATGTTCTAGTGTTTCGTCAAACTGAAATTTGCCCAGATACGTACTGCCTGCGGGTTTACGCTAGCACAGACACCCACATTGCAAGTATAATTGAGCCGTGTGAAAGTCTACTAACGGTAACACACGACCTCGGGTCTCGGATGATAATCAAGTTCAGCTTTACTATCATTGGGCATAGACTATGCCCATAAGCTGAAGATGAGTACATTCTCCGGGCGATGAAATTAATTCACCTGACACGTGTAGGGGGTAAATGCATGCCTGCCGGAATAGAGTTGCAGGAGCGCGGCCACGGGCCCGCACTCCTTGAGAGCACATGCGCGTGGGACCGCCAGACCACACCAGTCATATTCCAATTAGTACAAAATCAAACTTACAAGCAGGCTTTGACATCGAACGAAAGAGAAAACAAAAAGACAAAAAAGCAGGTCAAACTCACATCAAACTTAAGCCGACAAACCATTAATGATGAATGCCCCACTATTAATATCAGTAGTGTGAAGAGGTACGAGAATGAAGATTTAGGATCATAATGATAAATCGAAAAAAATGACCGCATGAGAAGGCGAGCGCTGTCTATAAATGTATTCTACAACGCTAAATGGGGCAATGATACCAGTGTTAGTAATGCCTTAGCCTCACACAGGCGTAGTACTGACAACTAGTAAATCAATCCGCAGCCTGCGCATGGAAAGGTGGTTCAGGATATAGCCGGGCATACCTAACTAAATAGGCGGTTTGAGCGAAGTTGCTAGCACCTCTATGTTGGGACATTGTGGACTTACCGGTTTTTATACCAATGGTCTAGAATAGCGAATAGGAAATGAGATGCGTACTTATTGAGATAAAACTTGTTTTGGATGGCTAGGAGGTCTGTTGAGGACGATATAGAAAGCTTTGGATCAAGTGAGCAGAACTTCGGGACTAAGTGGCAAGCCATTCGAAGCTGGGAGAGCGGGATAACGGATGCGCAGCGTCGGCCGTTGCTTGTCATGTGGCTAGTCGAGTGTAATGAAAGAGGTGTGGGTGCGCCCTTCGAAAGAGGTCGGAAGTGCTCAATATAGACCAATTTTTCAGAGTAATAGCGTGAAAGATGAGGTGGCAGTTCAAAAATCGCTCGAACTCGCCCAGCTCGTAGCCCTGTGAACGGGTTTGGGTGATTGGTGCCAGTCCAAAAAAAAAGGATTACTTACGATGAATGCCATGAAGATCGGACACATCTTCGCCATGCGGTGAGTAGAGTACAACGTCGAAGTTTCCTATGCGAATGTCTCGGCCTTCGTCGTCAACTGAGCCAGGACGAGCGCGTACTTGATCAGTTTGTGGATCTAGGGAAGGAAGAAATGGGAGGCGTCGGTGGTGTAGTTTACAGCGAGTCCAGACTTTGAACTGAGCATGTTCGCTGAGGAATAAACCGGGGACTGGTTTGTCGGCCAGAAAACGCAAGGTGGCTGGAATCAAGTCGGTTGCATGATGTTGATGGATCAACTGATGTCCAGAGCGTCGCGCAAACGCTGGGCGCTTAGCGATTGCAATCGCTGGATTCGGATACCACAAGTCGTCCCCCGCGTCCTGCTCCTTGTTCTCTACACCCGTGATATTGTCCTCCGTTGTCTCATCTTCCAGAGTACTATCATCTGGCTCGTCGCTTTCTATAGGGTCGCATCGTGGATCTAGTAGCAGGCCTGTGTCATGTAGATACGCTCGAAGCAAAACCCATGCTTCTTGTCGTTGAAGGTATGTAGCCATCTGCGGTGTCTCGTTGACATGATTTGAAGCTCGCCAAGCTATCTTGACATAGTCAATATGCAAGCGTTCTGTCAGCTCCGAATTGTATCCATCTGGCGTTCCTAATAGACGAATAGCGCTAGTGTAATGGCTGAGCATATGGAGCTTGGGTATGCCGTCAAACCGATGCTCGGCGTTCAGTAAGTTCTTCTTCTTTGCATCGATGAATATATGCCTAACGCTATGGAATGTTGCTAGATCGTGATCCATCAACTCGAGGTCGTCCTCGGATAACTCCGGCATGTGCGCGCGATACATGAAGTCGAGTAGACTGCGAGCAGCGGTTACAACTTCGGCTTCTTTGCAACCAGCTACCGTAGGTAAGAATATACTAGCCAGAGCCTTAGATTCAGTTCCCGTCCACTGACTGAGCCGAGAAGTGCCGTGCTTGAAATGTCGAAGATACTGAAAGCGCGGCATCCCCTTTATTCTTCGATCGACCTCTCCCGCTCCCAGTATTGCTGTGCACCATTTGACGAGGTGGTCCTTGAAGACACCCTTATGGATCTGGTGTAACAAGTCTGGCGTTATGCAATTTGAGATCTCCACGAACGGCAAACCAGCCCAAAATGGTTTTCCAGTGGGACGGATTCCAAGAACATCGATTGTAGCAGACCAGCCAGCTCGATGATCCTCTAGCGCATCCAGTGTTGCGCGCCTCGTACGGAGCTCATACTCCTGCGAATAATCCGCCTTTTCGTCCGCCGGTACCCAGCACACCGGACATCGGTCCCTTTCTACGCACGTGACCAGGGATTGTTCCTCGAAGTCCGCAATGTACGCAGCAAGAACTGGGTGAACTCGTCGAATACCGCCGTCGGCGCACAGCATATCTACGCCGGTGAGTGACACGCTCTTGAGCGGCTCGAGTATTGATTCCATGCATGTATGAAAAAGCTGCCATTTCGCCTCCTTACGGCACTCCGCGTTGGAGATGTGCTCAAGGTCGCTAACGGGTATGTAACCAACTAGCACCATGGCTCGCTCACTTGGCCGGCGACGAAACTCCTTACTGATATTTCCGATTGATAGGTAGACCGGCCAGGCCTTCTTGTTTCCGCTGAACGTCGTCAGTTTGGTTTTGTCGCTCGAGAGGATGATGGGAGCGACGGTTGCCCCTTCGGGTAAAAGGTTCTGTGTGGGGTAAAATAAGCCTGTCGAATAGATATGTACTGTACTAACCTGAATCTGTTCCCACCAATCTGACGACCACATCTCACCATGGACACGTTTACGAGTCGTCTCGCAGTCTGACGTCCAATTTCGTTCTGGAGCAAATCGCATATGCTTAATGAATCGTCGGTTGCGAATCAACCATCGAACAAGCTCGACAATATCACGCTTCCACAAGTCAAGTACCATGTAGGTATCCTCATCACCCTTGACGCGTATGGTCTCTCGATGCCAATCCGGACCATGAGGTAAGCTATCGATTTCCTTTTTCAACTTCTCGAAATTATCCCAGTGCCAGCCCTTCGTCTACATTTCCGTCAGTGCTTGCCTGGCTTTCATGTCGCCAGCGGCTTACTCGTGGCAAGTGTAAGTATTCCTCCTTCTCTTCTTCGCTAATTGGTAAGTTCGACAGCCAATATGCCTCCTTATATACATCAGGCTCGGCTAATTTTGTGTCGTAGAGCGGAGGTGGCTGCAAATCGACTGGAATGAAGTGCGATGCAACGCCTGCCGTACGATCAGAGTGGGGTTCTGGGTACAATGACCGACGCGTTGGTTGAGCATGTGGGTGTGGGCCCCACCGCTGCAACTTGTAAGCCTTTTCATACTAATTTGACTCACACTGTCTCGCTTACTGGGGGATTTGGCATGTCTATATCTTCCACCTCCTCTACGGTCACTTTTCGTCGTTTACTACAAAGTAGATGTTCGCTTATCGTAGCGCTCTCGCTCTGTTCCAACGCCAATTGTTCTATTCGAACTAGCTCATCTTCGGGTCTACGGAGTGGTGTGATAGGACTTGGGCTTCGAGATCGTTTGCGGCGGCGACGACGGTCCTCATTCTTTGCCTTTGTCTTCTGATTGACACGCGGTATTCCCATTGTGAGTTTATTAAAGTCAACAATTCGTTTGGCTGCACAAGCGGGCTTCTGCGCATAATGGGAGCCTAATCCCGAACGTCGAATGCATGATTGAAAGCAGTACGGACAAGGAATCTTCGTCATAGCGAGGAATCAAAATTATCCAGTACGTGTAATGAGTTGAGGGGGATATGTGGTAGATTGACAAGTCCACTCTACACTACGAAGGTTCATGCACAAAACCTACCCAACGCCAGGTCAGGTACGCTGAGTTCTCAGGTACTTGCATAACATGAGGTTAGCAGCAAAAGATTAACGAACGTTGGCCTACAGATTAATTCATTTGAAATTATAATGTCGCTGCGGCTACTAGCTAAGCCTTTTGGGTCAGTACATGCTACCCCAATCCATCCCGGCACGCCCAAAAAGTAGGTGTAAAAAAACACTCATGCAAAAGTTGATCGCTGCGTTTTTGCCCATGGCAAGTCCCGCGTATTTTCTGCCTCAGATTACACGGTAACGTGCACTGTTAGTTTATTAGCTTTGTTATGGTCTTGGGTACTTCGCTCGTAAAAGAACGTACGTTCTTGTTTCTCATTCGCTTGACCATTTTTGGACCTCTAACTGCACGTACCGCAGAGACTACATGCAACATGCCTTTGTCAATCCCACGCATATATGAATGCCGATGTTCGCTGCATATCTCCCACCCCCCTCTGCCGGCTTTCGTGCCACACAATAGTTCGTTCTTCATCGACATATCTCCTTATATCGTGTCCTGCACCTTATGTCTGGGTTGAGAAAGCAGCCTCTTCGTAAGGCTGGTGCGCCCAGGCTCGCCAAAGAGTACAGTAAGTTGGACTCCCTCAACCAATCGTCGCACTAATCATTGTTCTACTAGTCAAAACTATGCCGACGCTTGCGAATCGCATCGGCGTTTCTCCTCCAACCAATAAACCCCCCAAAGCATCTCAGCCCGTGCCTCCCGAGTCTGCACAGACAAAGAAGCGCAAAGCGGATGCACAGCTACGCGACAATGCTTCACAACCAAAGCCACTCCCCAACAAGCGTCAGAAAACCACTAATATCTTAGGTACGTTCTAGCTTGTCTACTTAGCGTTGTGCTTCGGCTGAAATGAAATAACAGACCAACCATACCGAAATATGAAAACCAAAAAAGATCAAGTCGAATGGCTCTTACACGCAATCGAACGCCGTGGGGACAGCATCGATTATCGTAACATACCCAAGTCACATAACCCCGAATACTTGCTGAACATTTGGAATAACCGGCCCAATAGTAAGTCTACCTTGGATGCCGAGTTAATTGTACGTCGATTTTCCAACATTGTCCGATACTGTTAATGGTTTGCATATATACTGCAGGTCAAAACTGGGCGAACAAAGACCCTCCAGGCGGGGAACAAACTTGTTGAACCAGGCTCTAGGGCCACTTCGCTCCGTCTACTATATCCGCCCACTCCCCGTAAGGCCTCGCCCAAAGCAACTACCCACATTCATACCCCGCCACACCCAGCAAAACCAATTCAAGCTGATACCAAGCCCAGTAGTTCTGGTACGAAGCGTCGCACTCCACTCAAGAAACCTTTACTTCGGATCCCCGAGTCCGATGATTCTGATCTTGAAATGGCCAAGTCGCCACATGATAACTCAGCCGAGGCGTTCAAACGTGGCTCTACTTCCCATCGCACCAGGTATCCAGACGAACCCGAGATATACCCAGGCTGGTTTAGCAACGGGGATGACGGAGATGCTGCAACCGAGCATGGTGTCGAGTTAGTAAACGAGAATAACGACCGTGAGGCGGGCTCAGACGATGAAAACGACGCTGACAACGAGGATAACGAGGATCGTGGAGACTACGACGATAATGATAACGACGAAGATGGTAATAGCGATGATAACGACAACGATAACATTGACCGCACATTACTGAACGTACAGTCTCCTTTCAGACCCAGATCCAAATCTGGATCTCGGGCTCGACGGCAAGATGCTCAACTCCATCTTTTTGGCGAGGCTATTCCTCTTGTCAATTGGGTCGTTTTCTTCATTCGCCTTCGTGTTATCATCATATTTGCATATCCCGAGTTCGCACCCGCAGACCATCGCTGCTCGCGCCCTACTGAAGGTTTACCTGGGTACTTTACGCTTTTGGACCAGTGGATTGGTGAACTCTGGGCCAACGTGAATCAAATTCTTCGAAGCGACCGTCCACCGCTCCCAATTGAAGACAGACACGTTCGATATGTAAGCCTCTAGTGCTCCTACCTACATTCAATCTAACTACTTTTCTCCATGCAGATCTCCACCAAGCCGACTGAGTTACGAAATGCCATCAAAAAAATTTGTTTAAGTAAGATATCACCTACTTACGGAGTCAAGCGTGGCCGCCCCAATAGTGTCAAAAAGATTAGGAGGCTCATTCAGAGCGACGGGTTCCTTTCACCGGTGAGTAACACTTTGAGTGGTTTCTTGTGCGCTTCTGACGAGTGCTCGTCCAGAACTTTGTGAAGGACCGGATGCTGTTCAAAATCGACATTATTGGCGATACTGTACAGGAGGCGTTTTTTAGAGGAGCATCCAGCATTGGCAACCAATATCGGAAGCCGTTCTGGCATAACGCTTTTTGTGTGATGGCTTTCGTGGCCACAATTGTAAGTTCCATGTCTATTCTAAAATTGAGTGCTGATCTCATGCGATACAGGTTCGTCATGTCTTGGACTCCTTTCAGTTCAAGGATGGCCGAGCTGATAAGCTGGACGGCAGGCAAGATGTCGAAGCGTATCGATACTACAGGAAAATGCTGATCAAAATTAGCGACAAACACCCAATGCGCCTCATGAATCATTGGGCGCATATAATGGTTGACTGTCTGTACGTCAGTTGTATTGTGACTGTACTACCAAAGCTGATGCAAGCGTTACTATAGGGAGCCACTTGGATCTACCATAACGTTGCCAGAGCCGGAGATTGTGACCGAGTCTGACTCGGACGAGGACGAAGAAGCATTGGCCACGGCCCGTATGTTGGGTGGGTACTTTACGACTAAGTTCACTGCCTATAGCTAAAACTAGCCAGTAAACGGGACCGATGGGAGTAACGGGGAAGAAACGGATAACGACTCTGCGGCCGAAGACTAAGATTGTCGATTGACCTACGACGGCAGTGATAAACAACGCGATGATTTTGTACTGTATGACTGCCGGGACCTTGATTGTACGGCATTAGCTTTTGGAAACTTCTCGAATTGTATCTTTGCTGCGAATGGTGTACGTTTTTGTGAAATAGCATACACGTGTTTACCTGCCACAACAGCATATAATCACTTGTGGACACAAATTACTACAAGAAGCAGCCGTGGAACTAAGTTTGGTAACAAGCCATATTTTTGAGCGCAAGCTTCTATACAGATACGGGGGTATTTGATATCCAGACAGTGCGCACAGTCAATCTTCCTGGAGACACGCTCCTCTATCACTCGGTAATTCTTGGTGATCTAGACTGAGTACCCTCAATCCTTGTCTAGGCAAAACTGAACTACACCGTATATGCATAATTTGAATAGAAATCACCGCAGCAGTCGGATTGATGTGCAAATCGAACGCGAGATACTTACTAGTAGTAAGTACATGCTGAATCATGGCCAACCTTAAGGCTGGAACAGTCCAACACGCCGCAGACCAGGCCAAATTTGCTGCTGCAAGCACAAAAACGCACTGCAAATGTAATCAGAAGAGTCGAACTAATTGGATTCTACTAATCTGTCATTAGCGTTATATTAATCTAGCCCCTATATTGTGTGGCGGACTAAACTTGCCGATGACCGAGTTCCAAATCCAGCGTCCAAGTCTGAAATCGCGGTCACTATTTGATTTTCTTGGCACGTGACACTTTGGGACACCGGCTGGCTACTCCTCCCTCCCTTTGACAACCCCCCTTGCCTGCTGCATGACTCCGCGCAGTAACGAGTTGGCCTTACTCAATACCCTCCACACGCTATTACTGATGCCAGCACATCTGTCCGACCAACCTAACAAAAAGCCTTGACCTCACGTTGTCTTTGGCTCGCTCCTATGTCATTTATCTTTTCCTGCTCGAATACTTGTGACGCGACTACACTCCGTCTCCCCTCTTGAACAAGCAGCCTAATCAACTATACACTAGAGGCCCCAGATCCAACCTCCTCAATCGGTCTGACTTGCTTGGCTATTCATCCCGTTGGTTCTCCTTCATCCACACCTCGAACAACCCATCCGCCCTCTCGACTTTGACACTATGTTCTTGGATAGGCGCTACTCTTACGACCCCCTCACATGAAGTTGGATATCCTCAACGATCGGTATCTAGCGAGTCGTAACCAGTTACGAAGCTAATCGTAAATCCGAATTTCCCTTGCCAAACGACATCTTTGCAGCTGTGTTTAACTTAACCGTCGAGCCAAACAACAAAACGAGGCTTGAGGCGCTAGCACTTTCTCGCCGAGGTCTGTACGTGCTGTAATAGTGAGTGTGTGCCTTAATGTACTGCATGCGATCTAGTGCTAATACTAATCTAGTTTACGTAGAGTTCACCAACGGACAACATGAAAGCTCGGAGATTGCGGAGTCCATTCCGGCTCTGCGTCAAGCGCGACTTTAAACGGCATGAGTGGTGACAGCAACGACCGAAACTGACGACCGTGGAAATGCTCTAGCACGGCCGAGCAAAGTGCGTCCGCGGGCGCTCTTCCCCGCGCTGGATACGTCGCCGAACGCGGGCTTGCAGTTCCTAGACTCGTACACCCCGCTCGACGAGAACTTTGGCGCGTTTCCCGACTTGGGAATGCTCCCCGACTCGAGCATGGATCTCGGCATCAGCCCGAGCCTCGACTGTAACAATCTCTTCCACGACATGTTCACCGGGTTCTCTGATCCTGGTCCACCCAGCGCCGTCGGCGGGTTATTTGGTGCCCCGCCCACCGTGCCACAAGCCGCGCCTGCTCCGGCGCCCATTCTGTCAAGCGCAATCGATCCTCAGTTGTTTACCGCTCCGATCCCCGCGCCCGCCCCGGTCCCAACACTGGCTCCTCTGTCAGCACCGCGCGCAACGACCGTCGATTACGACGACGACAACTCGGACGAGGACTACGTTGCGTATGAAGAAGACGACGAAATCGCTCCACTTCTGATCACATCGTCCACTCGGTTGGGTGCTGGTCGCCGCCCGCGAAATCATGCCGCGGCAACCGGGGGAATCTCCAAGCGCCCGTCGCGTGCGGGTATTCCCTCGAGCGTCGTTCCCTCGTACGTTCATTTTGACGATCCCAAGGCGGTTATACCTCTTACCCTCGGCGGGGGTGGCGTAGTATCTTATCTCAACGGCGAGCGAATCGGTTCTCAAGAGCCGGACGAGTGGCATTCGACACCTGAAGAATACGAGAAGCTCAGCAGCAAAGAGAAGAGGCAGCTCTGGCACAAGATTAGCGCGCGGAACTTTAGATAGGAGGAAAGGTTCGTTGTTTTTTTTATCCCCTTTCGCACAAATCGCTAATGATGAGACTGCAGAATATATCACCACACTCGAGTCTCATATCGCCAACCGAGACCAGCTGATCTCTGCCATCCGATCCGAGCTCTCGGTCACCCACAACGAGAACAATGAGCTCTGTCGCAAGATCAACACTCTCAAGGTAATGCAATAATACGTTTTTGTTCTGGTACATTCCGTGACTAATATGCACGCCACCATGATTCCCGCAGTGTGCTATCCCAGAAGGTCGACTCTCTGCCGAGGCGACCGGACTACGACCTCCGCAAATACGTAGAAAAATCGTGGAAATGATCCGTCCAGGAGTCCCCGGGGTGGTGCGATCAACGGAGGCGTTACTTCTGTAAGTTTCTATTTTAAGTGTATGCTCGATGGATTGGCACTCAAACGTGTAATTAGATTCACACGACGCTCATACCTGAGTTCTGAGAAACGCACCTCGCCGCGGTCCCGCACCGGCCTGGCCACACCTCCTTCTGTGGGCGTGAACATGAACCCGTTGATGAACCTGTCGCCGCTGTTGGGTTCGTCCAAGCTGCCCGCGCCGAGTGCAGTCAATGTTGGGTTGAATGTCACGGGCGATGCGTTCAGTCTACGGACGCTTGACGGGTTTAGGGCTCAGCTTTGGGGACGGATGGCCAAGGAGGCTGGGGCGAGGAGTATGGAGAGGGAGAGGCAGGCGATGGAAGGTGTTGAATGCGAGATCGGGCCTGTGGACTCGGCCATGTCCGAGTCACTCTCTGGTTCTTCCGTCACGTCTGGTTCTTCCACTTCGCCGTCGGTTGCTTCTGGACCTCGATCTTTGTCTGGATCGTCTCAACTTAATCTTTCCACTTTATCTCACTCCGATTCGTCCTCCACTCCGATTTGTCCTCCCCTCCGATTCGTCACCCACTCCGCCGCAACAACCGACAGTCTCTTCTTCTCCTTCGCTATCGATGCTGAACTCGCCTGCCGGGATCCGCTCACTGTTCGACGCGGCCGCGACGATCTAACCTGTGCTCCCCCAGCTTTCGTTGTTCCAAGCGTCGGTCTTTGGCGCTGGGTTCGGCACGGGCAAACCAGCCCAGAACACGTTTACTCAGCAAAACCATAGAAGTCGTCGCCCCATCAAGGTCCGTCGACGATCGGACAACGCGAGACGTATCTCGCGCAGTCTGCACAGGCTGTTGATGCCACAACAACAGCGGATTCATCGACATCCTTCGACGCTAATGATGCACCCAGGTCAAGGTCAACAGCGAGGCACAGCGTCATCACCCGCTCCGCCTGACAACGCGCCGTCGATGATCGCTCAGTCCCCCATCAAGGTGAACTCTGTACGGAACACGACGCGGTCTCGGTGCTAGTCCTAGTGATGTGCTCTAAAATTGGCTGGTCGGCGGTGTTTTGGCTTGGTCATTGTATTATTGTTACTCTTTGCCGCATCAGGCTTGCTTACAGCGGAGAACCCAGCGAGCACTACCGCCAAGCTTGAAACAACGGAGAAGCTTGAGATCTGGCATTTCCTGCTTGGAGTGCTGCGTTGCGCCGTCAGAGACTATGAGCTTGCCTAAGCTCATCCTTGCGTTGTGACTACTAACAAAGGCAACGTCAAAAACGAGTGGTCCAGCGGGATCACTATGTTTGAGCTCGCTGGAGGCGACCCGCAAGAGGGTTAGGATTATCATATTTCATTCCACGTGTTGTTAACGTGTGTTGGTGATAACTGTTATATCTGCGGTGTACCACATCTACTAGATATTGCATATGAATATATACAATAGCATGTCCATGCACAAAGCTCATAGGATATTGTGAGCCATGCATTTTGAGAGGATGATAATCAATGTACACTGGTTTCAATTGGGGTTAGGTATTTCAGCCAGTTGAAAGTCATTTCAAGCAATTAAAGGCATTTTGATGATTGAAGTGATGTTAGTGATTTGAGTGATTTTACCATGATTTCAAGTGATTTGGAGCACTTTTGTAAATTTAGGTGGTTTAAGTGATTTGAGTGATTTGAGTGATTTGGGCTCAATTTTCAGGCATTTCAAGTGATGTAAAAGATGGACTCGCCTTGTGAGGTGTTTGAGGATGTCAAGTGATGTCAAGTACTTTTCATGCTCCCAAAGCAAAATACAGTTTTGCTGATGTGATGTCGTGAAGCACTACAAAGACAAACTTGGGGATTGACAGCTGTTTTGTGTACCTGTATCTAATAAGTAGCAGCACACATATCCACAAATATGGATAGATACTGAGAATGTAAACGAATTGAATGGTGTATATTGATTGGAAACTAGCAAGATATACATAAATTAGGTTATTCAAACGCGAACGGGCGCAGGGCCAGGGCCACATGGTTGCGGGCGCTGAGCCAGACTAGTTTGAGGGGCAATGTTTGTGCTGGCGCAAGGTTGGGGTACTCAGACAAACCCGCGAGCGAGCACCCTCAGAAACCAGGCGGGTAGTGCAACAGCATCGGCTGGCACCGTGTGTGAGTAGCGTAGGCACGCCTGCACTGTTTGCGGGCAAGTTGGTTTAACTTGGTATGTACACCATGGAAAGCCAAAACGAGCAATCGCACGCTGGCGGACCGTGGCAGGCAAAAATGGTTTGCACGGGGGCGTAGACGACGAGTAGTCCGGTCGGCGGCCATACGCAGTTGATACAAGCAGGTGTGGGGCAGACGAGGCCCCGAGTGTGGACAGGCGCCGACGTCTGAGACACGATGGAACTGGCATAGATGAGGGGTCAGCACGGGCGTAAGGGGAAATGCGGATGAACGGGCAAGTTGCGCGGGCACAGCAGGCCCAGATGTTGCGCGTGCGCAACGCGCGCACCAACGCATGGATATACGCGAAGACGCCACGCGATTATGGAGCGTCAAGCACGACAACCTTAGCCGGCGTTGGGCAGTCAGCGCGGGAGTGAGGATGGCAAACGGTTGACTTACCGCCATCGTTCGCCAGAAGAGCGGGTTTGGGTGCAAAGTTGATTCACCCACACACAATAAATCCAGAGGCGGCGACGCAAGCGCGAAGCGAGTTGGGGTGCAGCAAGACAAGCGACACGAGGGGACAGTACGTGAATCAGTTAGCATTGGGTCGAAAGCGGTTGACACGCCAGTTACTCACTCGAAACTCGGGCTCAACGCCGCCGTGTCTCAACCCAATTGGTTCGATCTCCATTTTTTTACGCGTCGGAATCGCGCACAAGTCAGCGGGTGTCGGCGAGCGGGCGAGGCGACAGTCTATGTTGTCAGCGCGGGGGGTCGTTGTGTTGATGGTGGTCGTGAAGTGGCTAAGTTGCGGTGGTGTGTCATGGGTGGCATATCACGTGCTCTCAGCCGGCCAACCGCATCATTTCTTCGCCACCACCACCACAACCTGACTTGCACCCTTCTCGCCCTCCCACTCAAACCCAGACCTCGCCCATCTCGACTTACCAAACACCTTCGTCAACCGATCGTGCTACGACGACCGTCGATGTCACGCCCGTTGAGCAGAGTCAACCGTGTGCGACGTGCGTGCGCCGCACCTGGCGTAAAACGCCCGTAAAACGGCGCGCCTTCGTGTACGGACGGTGAGTAACCAGCTTCATCCTTGTGACACTCGCTAATCTACCCTACGCCATCCATCCACGCCTCCACGCCGCCTCTGGACGGTCTGCAACACGACTGATCCCGCCGCCGTGACATTTTGTTTGTGTCACGTCAACTTGCTCGTACGCCTGTGCGCGCTGCCGCTCCCATTGCCGCTTCAACTTGACCAGGCCCGTTCTCTTACGGGTATTCGTGGCTCCCTTGTGCCCGTGCTTGATGTTGCAAGCCTCCCTGCCACAACGGAAACCCCCGCCCGCCCAGCAAGGGTGCCCGCTGAAGGCGTGTCTTATGTTAACAAGGTCAACGCTAGTGTAATCTACTCTAAGGTAACTTTGTGCTCTTCGCTTGTTCTACTTACTGCTTTGGGCCTTGGCAGTCGTTCAGTCCATCGCGAGACCAACATACGTCTTGCTCAATCATCCTTCGTTCCCCAAAGGCGACTCGACTTACAAACGGCGAGTATCTACCCCCATGTACGGTCCGCAACTTTGCTAATGTTGTCTGATCGCTCCTCTACACATCTTTGCATCTCCTCCCGCCGCCTCTCCGCTGCTATTGACCGCGCCATTTGATGTGATGTTTGTGTCGCTTTGACTCGCACACCTGGGCTTGTCTGCACGCGTTGTTGTCGCCCTTGCCCTCAACTCGGCTTCACCACTGGTCACTCCACTATCACCCGGGCTTCATGCGAAGCGGACGTCCGGGTTAACCTATGTGCGTGAGTACACGTTATACATCACCTGTTTGCCTCTCCTATATCATTACCCACAGCTCCGCACCATCTGCTCACCACACAGCCGCAGAGCGCCGACTCAACCACAACCAAAGCAATATTCTGTGACACACTGCACACACTCAACAGTGCGTGCCCCAAGCCTCGCGTCCGTCACCCACCCGCTGACACGGCTGTTGTTCATCGTTGCTCGGACAGATTCAATTTGTGGTGGCCTGGTATTTCCGATGACACCAGCAATGGCTTTGCAATAAACCGTAACGTATTTCCATCTCGTCTACTCTTCCATCTAGTACGTCTCATTGTGCTCGGTGTTGTCCTGTAATCTATCAATGTTTGCAATACATATTTCGAAAAAAAAAACCCTTGTTCCTCATTTTTAAATAGCTCTAAAGTAAGATACCACTCATATGAAGTACTTTCAAATAGTGAGCCATTCCTGAAAAGTACTTGAAAACCCAGACATAAAGTTTGAACTGTTTTATAGTTGGAAGTGTTGTTTTGAAGCTTCCCGAAGTACAACTATAGACTTTGTCAGGGCTT
This sequence comes from Ceratobasidium sp. 395, assembly GCA_019616345.1. Taxonomy (NCBI): domain Eukaryota; kingdom Fungi; phylum Basidiomycota; class Agaricomycetes; order Cantharellales; family Ceratobasidiaceae; genus Ceratobasidium; species Ceratobasidium sp. 395. Next base: position 20,239 of record WSTH01000617.1, read on the forward strand.
TAAAGCATCCACAGGTAGTTCAAATAGCTTCAAACAGCTTCATATATGCCCCATGTCTTCAAACGTCTTCAGAGACGGGGGGTTGACTGCAGCTGCTTCAGGTACTTCAGCTGCTTTAAAGTACTTCAAAGCCAGCTGAAGTAAAACTCATGTTTCGGGATGGAGACGCGACGTAATAATGTCGACGTTTACTATGCGCACATCGGATCCTGGCTTAGAATTTGTTTTTTTCATCACGTCGAGTGCCGTCTAGCTGAATGCAAACGGAGCGAAATGACTAGAGAGAGGGATGGCCTATTAGGGTTCGACGTGATATAACGTGACAATTGAGCTTACTTGATGACTATATTCGATTCAAGTCCTTCTTCGTTGAGCTCATAATCCCCTGCGCTGTGGGTCGTATCAATAAACACGCAATATCGTCAGACATACGCATCGCACTTACGTAACCGCATTATGAACTAAGTAGACAAAATAATTCGCGTTAACCTAGTCAACCACGAAACAAAGTGCACAAGCCAAGTATGTCCGACTGATTCTCCATCTTTTATCTATGTCCCCGGGAGTACTCTGATCGATAAGTGTTAAGGGCTAATCCTTCGTTCCCTCCTTGGAACATAGACAATCTGTCAACAATCTAACCGCTGGAGCGGGCTATCGGAGTGTCACAATGCTATTGACTAGGGGAAGAAT